>CM052439.1:173871860-173897264 GCA_028533085.1 Varecia variegata
GTGAGCTTTAATATTGGAGGTCCTCTTGGGGCCTTGGTTTGTGAAAGCTCCTTAGTAAGATTTCTCTTGCTCTTGACAGGTTTTTATGAGCTAACTCTCTGCTTGGGGTTTCTGCAAGATGCATGACTACTTCCTTGAGGGGAGATTTTTCCAGCCACATTCGTTAGTGGACATCAGCTTATTGTCAGTTTTCCAATAAGGAAAAGGAGAGCAGAGTTGTAGTTTCATTCCCGGGAATGAGGGCTGCTCTTTGGGATTCCGGCTTTATTCCCTCCGGGGTCAGTGTCAGCCCCTACCTCTCAGTGACGTGAGTCCACGCCTCCTGCTCTGCGATGGGTACCGCACCCCAAGCCCCACATCTGCTTCTGCCTCTAGGGCTGCCAGATCAGTTCTGGCATTTTTCTCTGGCTGCAAATATCCTCTGCAATTTTATCTGTGGGTTTTTTCCTACATTCCCTCCTTTCTTCCTCCCGCCCACCTTCTCTCCTTCTAGGTTTTTCCCCTTTCTTTCTTCTTTCCTTACTTTATTTTGTCTTTGGTTTTTCAAAATGAAATATTTTACATTTTTTTCACACACACATGTTTAGAAAAAAATACTACAGACATCCATATACCCATCACCAAAATCAAACCAATACCCTACGTTTATTTAGTGGCTCTGGATTTCATTCTTATTTCATTTTTTTCATTTAAAAGTCTTCACATTTTATATGAGCAGCTAAAATTTTGACCAACATCCATCCCCTTTCTGTAGCTCAATCCTGAGAAGTAATCCTCCCCAGGTTAGTACCCATACTTTCGCTTGTATGTTTGTACTTTTAGAAGGTGTATTTGCATATATAAATAATACAGATATTACTGTTTTATAATTTAAACATGCAAAAAAATCACAATACTTATATTTGTTTTCAACTTGATTTGTAAAACTCATCAGTATGCTTTTGAACTTTAGCAATGTTGGTGTATAGATATAGTTTATCCATTGATCTGTTGGGTAAGAGTCCATTGAATGAATGAACCAGAGCGTATTTACACATTCTGTTCCTCAATGAAGGTTAAGTTGTTTTTGTTTCTCATGATTACAAACAATCCTTTAGTAGACATTGTTGTACACATGGCCTTTGAGCATATTTCACTAGTCTAGAAGATATATTTAGAATGAGCTACATATTTGAATGTGTGCTAGTTATTGCTTGGTTATTTTCCAAAGTGGTTGAACCAGTATGTGACCCCACCAGCAATCTAGATTCCACATTTTCTCCTACTCCCCATAATCATCTCCCACATACAGGATTATCAGACTCCTTAATTTTTGCCTAACGTTGTCTCATAGTAATTTTAATTTACATTTCCTACTTAAGACTGAATTGAGCATGTTTCGGTATGTTCATTGCTGATTCAAGTTTCATCTTTTTGTAAAACATCTGCTCCCGCCGTCCAGGAAGGAAGTTCAAACAAATCTAGAGTCCGACGTGTCCTGGGGCACCACGGCAGAGAAGGGAGTCTTTAGTAAATACACATGAATACATTTTCTTCCCCAATTGCTTAAACCCATGAGCCAAGAGACATGCCCCTAACGTCTCAAAAGCATCTGAGGGAAAACTGAGAAGTAGGTGAGTGTAAAAAGCCCTTTGAGAGTAGCAAGCTGACAGTGTCCATAGCTGTGTGTCCTTGTATGGACTTGACTGTGGTCGACCTGACAACACAGACTGGAAGTAAGCTAACTTTTCTCCTCTACTGAACTCCAAATGGATGTTTCTATTTACTTCTTGGTGAGAAATGTTACATCCTCTGTTTCTATTCCATATTTCCATCAAGCACACATGATACTTGATAAGTAAATTAAAATGGAGACCAGGCCTGAGGAATTCCTGCACACACAAACCCAGGTGGGCCTCGTGAGTGACCTTAACCTTGCTTGACTCCAGACATGAACAAAACTGAACTTGCCATATTCCGTGTCTATGCATCTGTTAAAGGACAATGCAAGTTAAGGGTAACAATCAAAAGCCACCAAATATTTCATAGCTACATGACGAGGGACTCTCCAGCAAGACAGACCCTATTAATAGGGCCACTGTGTGACTGTGACCACAGAAGTGATTTATTGGTTTTACTGCCGTGTTCACCGTATGGCATCTGCCCTCGGGTTCACTCGGTGGTGTCCCCAGACCACTTCTGGTTTGCAGGTGCCCGGTGCATAGATTACCGTTTGCTCAAATAAACCCTTTAAAAATTTTATTGTGCCTCAGTTTACCTTTTAATACAACAAAACCAAATCTTTGCTCATTTCTCTAGTGTTTCAAATGTTTAATTTTTCTCATTAATTTGTTGTGATTTTAATTTAGTCTAGAGATTATTCTCTTAGTTGGCTTCTGCCATTCGTTCTTCATTTGTATGTGTATTTATTAATTTAAAAGATTCCGAGTTCTAAGTCTTTGGTTCAACTCTTAATGTTACTAGTTGTTTGATCTTGAGGAAATTACTGTATCAGCTATGCCTCAGTGTCCTCCTAGGATGACAATATTATCTACCTAATGGATATTTTGAAGATCAAATGGGTTAATATAGGCACAGTGATGAGAACAAGGCCAGATACGTAATAAGCATTGTATAAAAATTTGTTTTATTATTATTAATGGAGTCATTTGTAACAGAGAAGTTTTAATATTAATGTTGTCAAAATGTATAATTGACATTAGAAGAGTGTGTTGATCTTTTGAAATTTACATAAAAAGTACTTCCCTACACAATGTTAGACTGATATTTTCTATGTTATCTTCTGAAAGTTAGTAATTATGCATTTTAATTATGCCATTAATTCATCTGGGACTTTATTATTTTGGGTGATCTAAGGATTATTTTATCTTTTTTCACATCTAGATATTATCAGTTAAGTGAGAGATAATTATCTCCCACTTATTGTTATTTCATCTTTTTCATACACAAAATATTCCCATATACATGGTGTTTTGAGCATGTCTGCTTTGGCACAAAGTCAGTATCTGTATCCTTACACCAATCTATAATCTTTTTTAATTATAACTTTACTTTTGAATTCTCATTAGGTCAATATGCTTCTTCAATTCTATTGGCTTACTGTGGAGCTTGATTTTCCATAGGACTATAATGTTCAACTTGTCAATTTTCATGTAATTTTATTGAATTGTATAAAATTTATAAGTTAAAATTTATATTGCATTTATAGACCCAATAGGGAAGAATTAATACTGTTTTTTCCCGTAAATGAATACCATAAGATTCTTATTTTATTTGAGTCTTCTTTTATGATTTTCATTAACATACTTTGTTAGCCATTTTCCTATGTATCTCAATAGTTTTTATTTCTATTATAAATGAGATCATGCTTTTTTTCCTATTACATTTCATAATTACTGATTCACCACAATATTAATATACATTTATATATACACATACAATATTATATATAGCATATGTGCCATGCTGTGTGTGTATAATCATATATATGTATGTATGTGTATTTAATATAGTCATATATAAAACACATGCACATATATAGGCAGCTATGTTTCTTCTTTTATAATCTTTATGAATTATTTCTTGGGTTTCTGCTTGGTAGGACTCCAGCACAAAGTAAATAGAATCACCCATAACTAGTGTTCTTGTCTTCTTCCTGACATCAACAGGAATAATTTTGACATTTCATCACTAAGTATGATTTGTACTATAGTGTTATGAAAGTAACTAAAGAAAGTAGTTTCTATCCCAAATTTTAGGCCTCACATAATTTGTTATGAAGATTGAGAGTTGGTCAATCAAATAATCAAATAATTTTCTGAATTGATTGAGATAGTATTTTAACTTAATCTTAATAAATTCCACTAAATTCTTATTAATGCTTATATTACTATTTAGTAATAACATATGTTTTTTGTACATTGAGGCATTTACTTGGCTACTATCTTATTTAGTATTCTTACATCTATGGTGACAAGTGAGATTGTTTTATAATTTTCATCTTCAATATTTTTCTAAAATACTCCAGGTTATATTAGACTTATGGATGAGTTTAAGGAGCTCTCCTTATTTTGTTCTCTGAGTTTGTATAACACAACACAGGTATTATATATTTCTTGATATTTTTCCTAAATCCAATTTGTAAAATAGTCTGTATCTCTTTAATTAGGGGAAATGGGAGAAAATAGACATTTACTAATGACTTCGTATACTTAATGATTTCAGGTCTATTCAACCTTTCTATGTTTTTTGGCTTAAGTTTCATAAATAATATTTTTATAGGAATTTCATATTTTATCTAAGTTTTCAGATTTTTCAGCACAAAATATAGTGTCTCCTAATTTTTACATGTTGTTTCTATCAGTTATGTCATAATTTTCATTTCTAATATAGTTTTATTTTTTACTTTCCTATGTCCTTGATATATGTTGATAGAAAGTTTTTATTTTACATTTTTTAAAATTGGGTTTGAGTTTTATGGACTGTTTAGTTTTTACTTTAATTTTTGTTCTTTCTTTATACATGTGTGCATATACATACATATATATTTTACATTTTACATATATATATGTATTGGGTTTCTTACTTTTTTTTTATTTAACCTGGATGATATAGTTGCTTTTTCTCCCCGTCCTCTGGTCTCTCATTCCTATTTTCCATCTTCTATCCTGCTTATTCTATCCTGGTAATTTCCTCAATTCTGTCTTCCAGTTTACCAGTTTTCTCTTCGTTAAGCAAAATATTGGTTGTAAACTCATCCATTGGATTATATATTTTACTTACAGTATTTTCACTTCTAAACTATTTTTACTATGCAAAATTTTTATCATGGTATTTTTGGTTATTTTTGATTTAAGATATTCTTCAAAATTTTAAGATTTTAAATAATTTTCAATTATTTAAAGGTTCTACCAGTTATTCTATTATTTTGAATGCTTGTGATTCTAAATTGGGTGATGTGTGTATGTATGTGTGTGGGGGGGTGGGGTGGGTCCAAGGAGAACTCAGAAAGGACTAATTACAGTTATTTGGATTTTATAGTAATATATAGTGTGTTAATATGAAAACTCCACAATTTTGATTTCATTTAGGTGGTTAAATTTTATTTAAAAACCTTGCTGTTCTGTTTATTAATCTAGCAACTTTTGTTGTTTTTAAAATTAATATTTAAATAATCCAATGGACCAATAAAAACACTTTAAAACAATCAGGCCCATTAAATTACTTATTTAAATAAATTGTCTTAAGTATTCAAATTTTATTTTGAGTTTAATATATTGGATTATCTCTTTGAACACTTCAAATTTCTGACAGGGTAGAAAGATACAATACCGAGAATAAAATATTCTCAAAAAGTAAGATTTTGCAAACCTTAAAAACTAAACTTATCAATACATCATTATCATAAATATGTTAATACTCTCAAAATTTCTTAGCACTTTATTTCAAAATTGTATGCCAGCAGCTCTCAAACAGGAACTTCTAAATAAAACACACAGGGTGAAATTGGGCTGTTGGTGATTTGGTTTCACCTCCACTGCCTTCCAAAGCTGGGGTCTGCATTGCTCTGGGTTCTTTTGCCCACATTGCTCTGGGTCAGTCACTTTGGGAGGCCTGTCTTTTCAAAGCGCTGTGTGACAGATGAGAAGGACCCCGGACACATTTCTGGTGCATGTGCATGAAGCACTTCTGCTGCATACCCATAAGGCATTTCTGCTGCATACCCATAAGGCACTTCTGCTGCATACCCATAAGGCACTTCTGCTGCATAAGGCACTTCTGCTGCATACCCATAAGGCACTTCTGCTGCATACCCATAAAGCCTTTCTGCTGCATACCCATAAGGCACTTATGCTGCATACCCATAAAGCCTTTCTGCTGCATACCCATAAGGCACTTATGCTGCATATCCATAAAACCTTTCTGCTGCATACCCATAAGGCACTTATGCTGCATACCCATAAGGCACTTCTGCTGCATACCCATAAAGCCTTTCTGCTGCATAGGGAAGCATGGTGGATGTGGCAAGGAAAAGCACGTGTGTGATTGGGCTACAAGTTGAGCTAGCCATGTTCTAAATTGAACACCCTATTTAATTGAAACAACATCTGACAGACAAACTATAATTATTCAGACATGGGTAGACACTTGGTAGATATTTTCTCCAAAACAAATCAAATGAGCCTGACATTTCAAGGAAAACAACTGACAGTATTTGTTGCCAAGGATAAAATTTAAGTTTTCAAGCCTGAGCTTGACAGCTTCTCAATACTTAAAGGCTTTTCTGATGAGATTGGTGATGATATTAATAAACACAATTTTTTGATATTTTGAAGTGAAATGTGTCAAGATTTGGAAGATCTGTAAAACTCAGTAAACCAATATTTTCCAAATGACCAATGCAGGATGTTACAATTTCATACATGGGTAAAAAATCTATCATTCAGTGTATACAATAGACCAGTGGACTTTAATGTAACAGAGCATGAAAAATTGATTTATTTGTTTCAGATTCATAAAGCAAGGAACTACTGCCTGGCTAGTTTTAGTAGTATCACAGAAAATATTCACAATTATATAAAAAGGTTATCACAATGTTTCTCTCTTTTCTGTGAGCCACATTTTGTTGATATACTTCAACCAAAACAGCACATCAGAAGCAGATATGAACATACAGTTGTCTTCTAGGAAGCTAGACATTAAAGAGATTTGCAAAAGGGAGAAAACAAAACAAACAAAAAAACCTCTTCTCCCACTGTCTTTTTGAAAATAAAATTATTTTCACAAAATATACATTATGTATATAAACATACTTTAGGCTGATTATTGTTATTTTTAGATAGATAATAAAACAAATCATACAATATTTCTCAAATGTTATTTCTAATATAGTAAATATCAGTAGATAGAACCTGCATAAATAAAAGTCTTATTTTTTTCTCCCAGCTTTATGAAGATACAATGGACATATAAAAATTGTATATATTTACAGTGTTCAGTGTAATGTTCGATACATGCATACATAGTGAAGTTGATTAAATCAAGAAAATGACTATATCCATCACATCAAATACTTACCATTTTTTGTTGTGAGAACATTTAAGATCTACTTTCTTAGCAAATTTCAAGTATGCAATGCATTATTACTAACTTTAATCACTGTGCTGTATAATAGATGTTCAGAATTTATTCTTATTTCCTAACTAAAACTTAGTACTCTTTGACCAACATCTCCCCATTCCTGTGCCTCCACCCCCCAACTCCTGACAACCAATATCCTACTCTCTGTTTCTATGAGTTCAACTTTTTTATATTCTACATATAAGTGAGAGGTGTTTGTCTTTCTGTGCCTCGTTTATTTCACTCAGCATAATCTCTTCCAGGTTCATTGATGTTGTTGTAAATGACAGGATTTTTTTCTTTTTTAGGGGTGAGTATTACTCCACTGTGTATTCTTTAATTATATGGTGTTCTATCTTAGTGTGCATCTGTTTTTATTCACTGTACTAGGCTTTGAATAGGTTCTCCTTTATAACAACTCCTGCTTAAATTTTTTCTTTAATTTTAAGTATTTTTTTCTTTCTATTGTTGCCTTTATAATGTCTTTCCAAATGTCCTCTCTTATTATATCTATTATATCTTATTATATATATATATTATATATGTTATATATATATTTTATATATCTTATTATCTCTATTATAGGTATATATTATGTCTATTATATCATTACATTTTATAAATTCTTTCCTTTTCTCAGGTTGGTACTTTATATTTCATGAATATATATGTTTTTCTTATGTTTATTGAATAATATTATAATTATATTTTATTCCTAAAGTTTTCTCAGTTTTTTTTTTTTTACATTTTCTGGGTTTCTTTTCTTGATCAGTTTTTTTTTCTGTTTGTGTCATTTTGATCCCTCTCATGGTAGAGATTTCTCTCTCATGGTGGAACTTGTCTATGAATTGTGTGTTTTATTTTCTCTCCTTCCTGAAACTCAATTAAAATTTCAGAAAAGGAACAAAAATGTATAAGCCTTCTTAGAGCAAAGGCAATCAGAAGTAACTGGACATGAACTATAACATGTCTTTGAACACTAACATACACAATGGTATAATGGTTACAGGACATGGGGTTAGGGCTAAGAAAATAGAGAGAATACTTTGAAGTCTTTAATGTATTTGAATACTTACGCTGATGAACTAAACAACTGATCTCACACTGCTCTTCCAGGTCCCAAAGTTTTATTCTAAAGAATAATCTAAAGAGAATAAATCTAAATTTATTCTAATCTAAAGAGAATAAATCTAAATTTATTCTAAAGAATAATCTAAAGAGAAATCCTAGTTAGGCTACAGGCTTGTAGATTATACACATAGTGGATGTTAAGTTGAAGTGCAGAAGAGAACAGAAGAATTAAGCAAAAATTTGCATCTCCACCAGGCTCCTAAAATGTGGGTATATGCCCTTTCCAGGCAGGGGATTAGAGAGTATGAGTCAGGAAAATACAGATAAATAGATAAACAGTCCTGGGGGAAAATTCCTCCACATTTTTTTCTTTTTGTATGTATATCAGTGTTTATATTAACTGATTTTTCCTCATTCCATTCTACTTTATCTTACACAAGTTAAATGATTAGCTGTCTAATTGAAAGGTGGATTGTGACTGAATAAAAACAAGAGTGGATATCTTTTGCAGATGGATAAATTAACACTTGAGACTTGTGTCTCTCTTCTGGAAGGAAGGTGAGTGTGTCTTCAATTGTACATGTAATAGTTGCATAAATGTAGGTGGGAGCACTATGTTTTATTATTTTTATTTGGAGGTTAAATATGGATAAACTGGATGTATGGATTCCAACTTAACAAAATGCTGAATTACACTTGATCATCTGTTTCCAATTGAGCATCAGTCAGTCCCAGGCCCTTCCAAGGGCTCCTCTGCAGTTCAAGGACAGCGTTTCTCAGCGTTCCTTTCCAGTGAGAAACACTTACATAAGGCTTGGAAGGTGAGGGAGAAGGAGATGCCATCATTCTCCTTGGCAGCGACCGCCCGGTGTGCCGGCAGATGCAAGACTCGCAGTGGTTCTCCAGAGAGTCCTTGAGCGCCAGCTTCATGGCCACAGACGGAGAAAGTCCCTGGGAGCTTCCCAAAGACTCTGAAACTGCAACAGCTTCCATTAGCCTCTTGAGCACCTGCTTTGGTGCTTCAGGCTGAGATCCTAAATGTTGTCTTCTCTAATAGTTGAGATGGATTTCTTACACTTTATCTACCATTTCTCCCAATGGTCGTGTTAATCTCAAATTCCTGTATTAAAGAAGATTAAAAGAGAGAGGGACTTTTCTGTTCCTGATTCTTCCCTAACTAATACGGTCCCAACTCTTTTTGTCTCATGTGCCAGTGTGTGTTCCTTCCTGTGTTAGCTCTCAGGGTTCTCTGACATGGAGGGCCCGATCTCTGCAGCCTTCTTCTGGAATCTTCTAAACTCTATGGATTTTTTTTTTTTTTTATTTCGGCTCCATGGTACCCTATGTCGTGCCATCATAGGTCAAGTTCTGGCAAGGTCGGCAGTAAAGATGCCCTAGAGGTAGAGACATAGAGACATGAAATTCATATCAAATATGGTTCCCCATGTTCTAAATGCTGGGCTTCCCTTTATATGCAGCTCTGATCACATATTCAATAGCGAAGAAGGTAACTCGCTTCGTCCTCATTTGTCTGCTTTGTACCCTGCAAATATTTATAATCAGCTAAAATTTGTGCCTATTTATTAATCGTTTTTAACTTTCCTAGACTTGCTGTAACTCTAATGTTATAAAGAGATAGAATATTGTTGGAGATAGTAATTTCCATCATTTAAACTGTTATTTCAGTCATTGAACCTTCTCTTAGAGTTCATAATTGTCAATATTTACTTATACATTTTATCTATCTCCAGAAATATATACTCACACACACAGAGAACTGTACATGCATGCACACATTTACATATATGCATACACATACACACAAATGTATATATTTGCTGAACCAGTTGGAAAAGGTTCAAATAATTCCAGAACCTAACATGTCACCTTGAACAACTTTAGCTTGCTTCACCCAAGAACAAGTATAATGTACTGCATAACCAAAAAGGAATTATTAATATCTCATCTAAAATAATTAACATTAATTCATTAAAAACAGCTAATATCTATCTAACTATCTGTCTATTATCTCAGTCATCTTAAAATCCCTGACTTGTTCCAATAATCTTAAAATTCCCCACTTGTTCCAATAATGGATGGCTTTTGTTTGTTTTGTTTTTAACCAAGATTGCACAGTTGCAGATCTTTTTTTTTTAAATATATATGGTCCCCAACTTTTTCTTTTTGTTAATGAACTTTATCTGGGTCAGTTGTCCTGATGATGAGTATCCCACATTTTAGATTTGTCTGATTATTTCTTCATTGAGTTGTTTTCCTTATTTTTCTATCCTTGTGTGTTATGCAGACTAGAATCTGGGTCTGGAGTTTGATCCAGTTCAGATTAAACCTGTCTTGGCAAGCGTGGCTGATCGTAATGATATGCAATAAGATTATAACTTTTCTATTATGGGAAAATTAGTGATAAGGTTCAGCATTTTGGCCCCAATTATTTAATTAAAAGAATATGCTATTAAATGAAGAAAGATAAATTTGTTTTAGTTCTTAACTCTGAGGGAAATCTTCTCACTGCCTAGTTGGCTCTGGATAACACAGGGATGACACAATTATGAGCAATTATGTAAACTTTTTGGCTGCACTCTGCACATGGCAGCCTCGCAGAATGAGTAATGATTTATGAGAAATACGTACTTTTCAGTTATAACTCCATAAAGGCATTTACATAAGGGAATAAAATAGTTTATTTAGCATGGGAATCCACTGTGAATGTGACAAAATGGAAATTAATTGCAGGTATTTTTGTTCTTCTGTCTTCCCATAAAGATTTTCATATATTTTTTCTAAGTGAGTGAGAAGGTAAATTCTTTTATATTCCAGACCTAATGTCATTGCATTAATGAACATATGGCGAAGTGATTTTGGTAGAGACAGTGTGTGCCCTGGTCATCCTAATCACTGTTAATGCCCAAGTGATGCTGCCTGAACTAGCCGGGACATTCTAAGTGCCTTTAGTTTTAATTCAATAGTATATTGAATGCCAAGAACCAACATACACACTATTAAAAATAATACTATGTAAGACAATCTGGGTTTGTGTTCAGACATAGTTTTTCCAATTATGGGGTTTATTTGCTGCGGGACGTGAAGGAAATCGTAGAGCACACTTTGTGCCTCCTCGCAAGTCTCCTTAGGAACCACCCGACCCAGCTCCCTGCAGCTGTGGAGGACGAAACTCCAGCGGGAGTCGTCCAGTCCAGCCCTGTAGCAGGCAAGGCCAGGGCGTGCCAGGACGTGGCACAGGGGTTGGGCAGTGGGTGGCACATGCCCAGCCCCTGCTTTCCTGTTAGAGGACCTCGGCCCCTGAGGGCGAGGAGGCCCAGAGCTCCGCGGCCCCAAAGCAATGCAAGCTGGAAAGCATCGCTATGGTGATCATTTTGTTGTTAGTCCTGACCTTCAAATGCCCCCCTAGTGGACTGAGAGCTTCTTGCTGCCAGCGACCTCGTTCCATCTCCAGTCCTCTTCTGCGTGCCAGCCGGGTAAGACACACCAATCGTAGGCCGGTTGAATAAATATAGAAACGGACATAGCTACATGTCTGAGCTCTGGTTCTTGAACTGCAGACTCTCGTGAGTGAGAAAAACGCATTTCTACCTATCCCAGCCCGCTAGGCTTCCACGAACACACACCCGGGCATTTTTTCACATTTGCTTATGTAAATCACACCTGCGAGCATTAGCATATTTTACACGATTTCTATTTCGTCTTCACTTCTGGTCCAAATGTATCTAGATATTAAGTTAGAAAGCAGGACACTTTCTTCGGGAGGAAGACTAGTAGCTGCCACTGTATCCACTCCCCCTGGGCAAGTGGGACTGCAGTGCTTTTTGGCTGCTCTGTCATTGCTGGGGCTGTTTCCTTAGTCTTTTCTCACATCTCACAACCTTCATTGGATACTCTAAATCAATTATAGATTTCCTAAGTCAACTAAACTTTCTTTTCTCACTAGTTAATACTGTTCAGTGTAACCCAGAGCGAGCTGATATAAAAATAAAAAAATAAAGGAAACCACCCTGGACTCCTTTTACATCTCCTTTATCTGGGCAAATTCACCTCACACTTAAAGGAACCATCTTAATATCCCAACGAATTTCTCTAGGCTGGGTGCTTTGCAGGATGATGATGTTTTCCGCATTCCATGTTGATGCTGCCTGTCCCCTCCTTGTCCTGCTGGTTTGCTCTAGGGTCCAAATCACGTCAAGGATCACGTCCCAGGACACACTTGTCACAAGTAGGGGCCCACTTTGGCTAAAATTCTGGTTGAGATTGATTTAAAGAGCATTGTCTTAATCTTAGGGAAGGAGCGAAAGGAGGCTGTGGATGCAGCAGGCTTTCTGCCAGTTCTTCCGTACTCTTGCATACAGATTGCGGCTCGAGTGAATAAATCACACCTCTAACCCTCTGCATATACTGCGGCCAGACTGATGGGCAGTGCCTCTGATGGGTGAGTGAAAAATCAGCCGTGCACATAGGGGAATGAGCAATGTAGCAGTGAGGCCCTTTACAGGAACCATAAATAGCTGTTGGTTTTGGCTTCCAACCCAGAGAAGGTCACTCTCGGTGGCAGCAAAGGTAGTATTTATTTAGTAACTGCGTTTAGCATGGAGGTAATTTAAGTGCCTGTATTTATGTGCTGCTGCTGTTGACTTGTCACAATCAGTTTTTCTTATTCTCTAAATGTCAACTCTTCTTTCATACCCCAGGAAGAGAATGGCATCATTCTTAGATTCTCATTGCATTCAGTTACTTTTAAATAACCTATGTTTTTTCTTTTCATAAACATTGAGGCACCAATAAAGTGTAGGTTTTAGAATGGAAGTTTATTACAGATCATAACAGTAATCAACGTGAGGAATAGATCATGGACATTGCACATCCTAAGCTACTTGTACTACTGTTTGAGAGGTGTTTGTCATTACTGCTTCGTTGCTACTTTCCTTCAGCTGCGCACGCTGGTCTTCTCCCTCCTCTCCCACCCCCTCCCTGTTATCTATCCTGTGTGGTGCAGCCTCCCGTCTTCAACACCTGCTGACCATCCCCTTGGAAGAAACGCACTTTGTCTTAACACCCTATACGTACTTATGCATATAGTTTTTGAACTAGATACCTTATTTTTTCCAGTTATTTTTCTTCCTAAAAATTTCAAGTAACCCTCAGCTATCTTTCTAATTTTCCCATTAATTTCTGTCTTGTGTAAAACAGGGATTCTCAACCTCAGCACTGTTGGTTGGCATTTTGGAGCAGGTAGTTCTTGGTTGTGGGCCCTGCCCCTGCACTGTAGGAGGTTTAGCAGCAGAGCTCGCCCCACTCACCAGACGACAGTCATACCCTCTTCCCTACTGTGACAAACAAAAATGTCTCCACTGGGCCAAAATCGCCCCAGTTGAGAACCACTTACATAAAATATCTAAAAGCATTATACAGGTGCTGTTTTCTACCGTCACCCAAATGCTGTGGACTTTCACACTGTTACCAGCGTGGCTTTGCATTGGTCTCATAAAATAGCAATTCATCCCATTTAGGGAACACTTGGCATTTCCCAATATCTTTATGGATTTATTTTTTATTTTTTAATTTTTATTTTTTTAGTGGTGTAATTTTTCTCTTTTTATTTTTATTTTTTTTAATTTCAGCATGTTATAGGGGTACAAATGTTTAGGTTACATATATTGCCCTTGCCCCACCCCAATCAGAGCTTCTAAATTTCCCTTTTATTTTATTTCCCCTGTTGATTAGAAGTGACCTTTCACCACCCTTAAAGAATTTTTTGAAAACAGTTAGCAATTATGAGTTGGCAGTCAGTGAGCCACATGTTGAGAGGGAGAACTTGAGGGCTTCCTGGGTGCTACGTGATGACGGATGCTTCCCTACATGTCTGAGCGGGCGTGCTGGCGCGGACCTGGGCTGGGGCAAGGCAAGGCGGGCATGAAGATCAGGGACGTGGGTGAAACCCAGGGAAGCTTCAGAAACTGAAGACGAAGAGTCAGGGCTGCGGCACGTACGAGGCAGACAAGAAGCTGGGAAGGCCCCAAGACATGCCCTTGAACACACAGCAGGTAGAACCAAGTAGAGTTACCATGACAACAGAATGCAACACCAGAGAGAGAGAGAGAGAGAGAGAGAGAGACACCATGAGTCTCCAGAGAAGTGAAAGCAAGAAAATCCGGGTGCTTAGTGTGGCCAGGGGCAAAGCGCTGCCACCACAGAGACTCTGCGTAAACACCGTCTTGTCCGTCCAGCCAGAAAGTTCCCTGCAGACTTTCTGCAGTGCTGGCCACACTGATGGACGAGAAGTCCAGTGTCCAGTGAGAGGCTGGGTGGGGAGGTCTACAGCAGAGCCATGAGGGCAAGGACCTTAACTGTCACATGTGGTGCCTACTCATCCTTCCTGAGCAATAGGAAGAGCATGATAACGATTATTGATGAGTGAGTGAACTTCCACTAGATCACCATATAAAACCAAGAGATAAAATTAATTCACTTCTGAGATTAAATTATAATAATTACATGCCAAATATTTAAAACATATAAATAGAATGAAATTCTCAGAATGCATTTATTCTAAAGTAGGAATCTTCAGGGGTCCTTACTATGATTTGTTGGAATGACCTTTAAAATGTATCAGTGTTGACAATTTTAACATAAATAGATGTATTCCTTTCTATAAGTCCTTATGTAGACGTCTTAAAAGAGGTAAAGTGACGCTTATCAATGATCTTATTAAAATTTATAGCAAAACTAAATGTCTTAATTTTGTGAAGTGTTATCATTATTATACACATTTTGTTCCATGCAGCAGAGTCCCAGGTTGGTCCTGAGCTGTGCTCGTCATGCTGTCAGGGCACAGGCAGCGTTGCCCGGAGGGCGGATCAGGGCTCTGGTAGGAGAGGATTCTCTATGTGTGAGATGTGCAAAGGGGATGGGCTCGCACTCCCTCCTTGACTATTGCATCCTGGCAAAGTGCAGAGAATCTTCTCTTGCTGACTGAAGGGCTACGTAGCCAGGGCCTGCAGGAGTTGGTCCTGTAGGGGCTGAGGGTGGCACCAGCCAACAGCTGGCAGGAAATGGGAAGATGAACTCTGCCGACGATCTGAAGAAGGTTGGAAGAGGCTTCTTCACCAGTGGAGCCTCCAGATGAGCATGCAGCCTGGCTGACACCTTATTGCAAGCTTGTGAGACCCTGAGCAGGGGACCCAAACTGTGAGGTCGTATTAAAAAATGTGTATCCCTCAACACCACTAAGTATGTGGTGATTTGTTCTATAGCAGTAGACAAGAGATACACTTTCTGAGAATAATTTGCACTTGTCACTAACAAGAATATATTCCTCAGACCCAGAGCAAAGATGTTGCAAATAAAATAAAATAAAATAAAAACTAAAGTGTTATTTCCCTAAAATTTCTTGGAGGTTGAAAATTCCAGGCATCCACTGCTTGGATTCCCGCACCAACGGCAGCAGCAGGAGACTATCGTACAAGGAAAGGCTTGAGCATCCTGAACGGTGGGCAGGGACCTTCTAACCCCTCACTCAGCAGATTTCTCAGAAGACCTTCAGGGGGCACATGTGTCCCCTTGGTGCATACAGAGCCCCCACACTGGGCAAGCCAGCCAGGGCGTGGCCCTTGGCGGGCAGCTGCAGTGGAAGAACTCCCTCAGCAGGCATCGTCATGGGAAAACCGGTATGCGTGTGCTGTTCTAGACACATGCAGCAACTGGGTACAGTGGGTGGCAGTGAGAAAGGAAAGGCCTTAGCAGGCTCCAGGGTAACGGCAGCACAGCACAGGTGGGGGAGTCCCGCAGCAGCACAGGAATGCTGAGAAAAGTCTGGAGTCGCTGCAGAAGCGGGAAAATGACCCATCCTGGCCATCGGCACCGCATTATAAGAACCAGGTAAGCGTGGCTGATGGAAAACAGGTTTCCTTATTAGTTCTGAAAAGGACATATGTCAGAGTCAGCGTGGCAGTTCCTTTCAGTGGACCTTATCTCATGGCAAGACACAGTCTTCCGGATAGCGGTTTCACGAGGTCACCTTTGATCTAGTTCCTCTCCCTCCCAGCTGAGCAGGTGTCATTGTCACTAACTGACGACCCTTTGCTTGGCATAGAACTAGGTGTGTGGGTGAGACAGCTGCTTTTTCAGCAAACGCCTTACGCAGGGGACAAATGCACGTGCACTTGGGGCAGCAAGCAAGGCTTACACTAGAGGGTCACTGATTCTAGAAACTCTAGACTTTACAGGAAAAACATACACATTATAGAATGTACATTTCTATTTAGAAGGGAAATACTTTCTTATGTTATATTCTAGCCACAGTTTTTTCTCCCTTTGTGGAAAAAAGTAGACTTCTTTTGAAAAAAATTATTTCTGCATGTGAATTAAACTATTCATTTGCCTTTGAAGCTGTAGAAATCCATGAAGATTATAAAATGTCTGTTATTCTACATTTTCTGTTAGCATCAGCACAAAAGCCCGAAAAGATGGCATAGTTTTTGGAGAATCAGCTGGTGGTGGTGGGTGTGTATTCTAGATCGTTTCTGACTTGTTGAGTTGGTTCCAGAATTTATTTCCTGTTTTCAGTCTTAAATGAGATTTTGAGATCAGAACAAACTGACTTTGATGGCTTGACAGCAGGTGATCACAGGTGGAACACATGGGGTCTTACATCATTTTCTTTATTTCTTTCTAAAGTGGGCTTTATTTTAGTTAAAACAAAAGAGGGAAGGAGGGAAGATGAGAGGGAGAGAGAGGGAATAGACCAGGTGAGAGAGGAGAAGATGGTTGCCAATGCAAACGACTGGTATCACGGCTCACAAATGTTTGGTATAAATTTGTTTATATACAAGTTTAAGTGTAATACAAATTGTTTTATTTTGCAAACTTGTCTGCAGCCACTATGCAAAACTGTGCTAATTTGGGAATACTTCTTGAACCAGGAATTGAAACACAAGGAGAAGGAAGAAATGAGTGTTCAGCACTCTGGGAGAAAACACTTCATTCTTCAATAATTTGTTGTGTTCAGGTTTTCTCTGAAAGGAATTGATGGGTCAATTAATTTGTCTTTTCTTTTACCTGTTTATACCCCTGGAAACTTGCCTGTATTCCAAATGAGTGTCTGTCTCTGACATTGGCCATGTGTACCCTATGACTTTGTGGCCTCCATGCACAGCAACCTTTGCTTCAGAGGTTCCAAGGCACAGGGCAGGGGGAGTAGAGGGTCGTTTCCCTGGGGCCTGTGCAGTGTGCGTCAGGAGAGCAGATGTTGGAGGACGCCAGCCACTGTCTGCCAGGGCTGAGCACAGGACCTAGGGACAGAGGTACTTGTTTTCTCTAAATGTATTAATATTTATAAATTTTATATATATCCTATATATGATTATATATATATATATATATATATATATATATATATATATTTCTGTTGCTGATATGGGGGCCTCTAAAGTTTGAAGCCCAGGGCAAACAGAAGAGAACTAAGTTGACCATTTAAGGGAATTGCTGCCTTTTTCCTATTGCTTTTTCTGCCTCTCATATCAAATCCGGAGCGGTTATGCTGTAGGAGAGAGAGAGGGATCTGAGAATAAGACCACATTCATCCCACTTTCCAGTCTGCAGTGCCCGTGTGCACAAGGTGAGGTCAGGAGAGCTTCGAGTGGAGGACATCAGAGTGGACTCCTGCTTTGAAGTCAGCTGCTACCTTAACACTTGAATGAGACCCACAGTGCCTGGAAATTGTGGAATCTGGCCCCGGGAGCTACTGCCTAGCAGGAAAAGCAGGGGTGTGGGTTCCAGGAAGTACAGATAGACACAGAGATGAGCAAAACCGAACCTGCATCACAGTGAAACCCTGACTGGGGTGAGCCCCCTCAGCACAGAGCCGACAGCCCTGCGCAGTGATGAGAGGCACAGACCCTCCCCACCCGACACCCAGAACCTCAACTTACCAGTGGTGAGTTCTCACAGGTGACATAGCCTTCTCCAACTCTGTGGGGACAATAACGGTTGCCAGCTTGCAGGTTTGTGGTGAGAAAAGATTACGTTAATATCTGTAAGGAATGTAGACCAGTGGCGGGCATTGAGTTGGCACTAGGTAGGTGCACAAATCCATGTGTTCTTCCACGGAAAGAACCTCTGTACAAATGAAATCAGACGCACTCTTCTCACAAACAGGACCCTCTCTCCTATCACTGGATTCAATAATGGCACAATTTCCACCTTAACCAGCTTCCCGCAGGCCAGGAAGCATCCAAGCCTACATCAAATCATGCTGATTTTAACTTCCGTGTGTCTCCAGTTGGTGCACTTTGCTCTTCCACCACCACCACCAGCAGCCCATGCCAGGTCCTGCCTGCCATCACCTCGCAGGTGTGTGCTGCACGGGCTCACTCTCTCCTCCGTCCTCCTCCATGCAGCCACAATCCAGAGGGAGCATCATTTCCAAGCACACATATAGGCACAAACGCCCCCTTTACTACCGTACCCCCTGTTCAGCCCTTCAATAGCTCACTGTTCTCATGAGATAAAGACTGTCTGACCCACACAGGCACCTCCTGGCCTGGCTCTCCCCAGCTTCTCTGCTCTGTATTTATCTCCCGTTTGACCAGCATTGCCCTTTCTTGCACTCTACATGGCTGCTATTTTTCCAGGACCTTGGCACGACCTACTCCCTCTTTCTGGAGTTGATTCTGTCCAAGGCCTGCTTTAGGAACCCCCGTGGATTATTCAAACCTCAGCTGCCAGGCTGCTCGCTCAAGAAAACTTCCTCAAGCCCCCTGGACAGGTTGCGCCTGCCGCTGTGGAGCTCGCAGCCCTGGGGTTCCTGAGAAGCCAGAGTGACACTTGCAGTGTCCGTGTATTGGTGTGACCGCCACCTCCAGGACTATGGATGGAGGCTGTTCCATTCCCCATGCTGCCCCAGCACAGGGCACAGAGCGGTGTAGGTACCCAGGGGGTGCACGTGGAATGAGAGGTGACGATAAAGAAATCACAGTGCGCAGAGTCAAGGGGCTGGACCGGAGTCCTGGAGCCAGGGGGTAGCGGCCTCCCGCCCTGCTCTTTCCCAGGCTACCAACACTGATTAGTCATGATTTATTCTAATGCAAGAAAAAATGAAAAGACAAGAAAGCAATTGTACGTTCACTAGTTTTAATTTCAAGTAGCCTATTTAACTGTTAATTGCTTATAAAATTGGGACAAATTGTGCAAGTGTGTATCTAAAAAATAAATGTTATCACAAAACAGATAAATATCCATTAGTAAGAAATGATGATTTGCTCTATTTCCTCAGTAGAGCAATATTTATCAGGAGCATTGATTTAACCAGCGGCTATTGGCAGATACAAATGGATGATGACAGGAAACAGAAAACCACCTTCCGCGGCCATAAGGGGGCTTTTCATTTCAATGTGATGCCTTTTGGAATTACTGATGCTCCAGCTATACTTCAAAGATGAATGAGCAGGCTCCTGCCAGGTTTAATACATCACGATTCTGGAGTTCACTTAGCCTGTGTGCTGCAGTCATTGCTTCAGAGCCTAAAAACACCTTGAGGATTTACTGCAAGTTTCAGAGAAAACAAAACAAAACAAAACATACCAACAACAACAACAAAAAACAAAAAACAGAAACAAAATTAAAGCTGAAAAAGAAATAAAACACGATTAAACCTGGGTTAAGTTTTTAAAGAATTTCTCATTTTCAAGCTTGTAAATATAAAGGATTATTATTTCCCATTTACGAGATAAAAGCCCAAAGCTGTTGAAAGTCGTATAGCAGCCAGGACGGACAAGCTGCCTGGATGTGGAGACAGGAGGCAGCACAGAGCTGTCCGGGCCATTCGGCCGGATTAGCAGACGTCTTAAGAGCTATAACAAGAAAATTGCTAGAACGGGACAAGAAATCAGATCACCGGATAAAGCTGACACTCAAAGGTTGGTTGGTTTGTTTGTTTTTCTTTGAAAATGGAAGTAATAGAATTGGCACTGTGCAAAGTCAGTAATCCCGGCACTCAGAGCCACAGCTATCTCTGTTTGGGGTTTGAAATAGAGTTAAGGGACATGAAGTGGGAGTAATTGGAACCCAGAATGTGAACCTCGGCATGTGACATCATGTGAACAGCCCTCTGCTTTCACTGTGGTTTCTTTTCTGCCATCATCAGCAGTGATGCCTCAGAGCCCGCCTCCGGTAGCACATTTGGAATTCTCCAACAGAAAACAAAACAGCATCAAGAGGCAACGAGGCTAATCACATGTTCCAAGTCACCTTCAAGTTACCCCACAGGGTTTAGCCACAGAGACTCTCCAGCAGGTCTCAGAAGACCCTGGGAGCCCGTGGGCCCAGATGGGGCAGGTGTCGTTGGACATGCACAGGCGTGCTCAGGGACAGGAAACCCAGCTCAGCTGGAGGTCTGCTCCCCTTGTCCATCCTGGGCATTTGGAGTAAAAATTCATGGTGATGTCTGTCTATAGACCTGGCTGAAATTAACAACAGGCCTCGATGTACAGACAGATGGATCCTTGCTGAAGGATTTTTAATGTATTACTCCACCTCTAACCAGCAGCTGACCACGTGGGTGCTACATTCACAAGGAATAGAAGTTTAGTATTTACTAAACTTCTGACAACCCAGGCTTGGGCAGATGGGTGGTCTGGGTTCAAAATACAGCTTCACTATCTACTAGTTGTGTTATCACGAGGAAGTTAGTTATCTTCTGTTTTCCCACTCGCTCTCTGTGAAGTGGAACCGTAGTAATACTTACCCCATCCAGCCTCATGGAATATTTTAGAGGACTGAATGTGGTAGTTCATGCACAAACACTTAGCCCCAAGCCAGGCTCGGAGGATGGCCTTGGGAAGCAGTACCTGGTGAGACTGCCCTCATGATCACCGTCTTTGTTCTAAGAAAGGTGACTCAGGGAGAAACAGAGACGGCTTCCTCTGAACAAGGACAAGGTCCAGATTGGCAAATGATAATTTACACCTGCTCTGTCTTGAAATAACATCAGACGGTAGTTCTCATGGTGCCTTTAACCTTCCCGAAGGCCAAGGTGGCAATATTCTCAACTGCCGCCAGCAAGGCCTGTGGATAGAAGGATCCCAGAGGGTTGATGCTGCTCCCTCAGAACAGCACGGGCCTTCCGAGTGGAATTAACACCATGCACATGGGTCCAGGACTGGGACAATACTCTTCATTCAGTCTCCTGGATTTCCCCCAGGCTATTGATCAGAATGCCACAATACCTGAGAGTTCCAGACACCACCTTA
The DNA here is from genome assembly GCA_028533085.1 of Varecia variegata. Taxonomy (NCBI): domain Eukaryota; kingdom Metazoa; phylum Chordata; class Mammalia; order Primates; family Lemuridae; genus Varecia; species Varecia variegata. Next base: position 173,893,325 of record CM052439.1, read on the forward strand.
CGCTGCACTAAATAAATAAATAATTACACAAACACGAGCCCCATGGCAGGAGAAAATACTCAGGAAAACACAACTTGTGAAAGTAGGTAATTTTCCTAAATACCAACCATAAAACAATCGTCAACCTCCCTAAACATAAATATGCTACGTTTCAAATGGAAATAACATTTTTTTTACCTTACCCTAATCTTGCCTCATTTTCTTCTTTCCCATGTTAGTTCATATTTTCATCATTTCCATAAATGTAGTGGATTAATTTGCTTTGGGCCCCGCAAGATCACTCCTCTGATACCCAGACTGTGCAGCAGCCCTTGAAGGCCACGGCACACACGTCCGTCTCCACTGCATCAACTTGGAGTGTGTGTGCCCCAAATGCAAGCTATTTCCCCCCATGTCTTATCGATAACCTCCTGAGTGATACATTTGAGGTACCTGGAAGTTTGCGTTCACATTCGAATTTCACTTAATCAGTCTCTGCTTCATTTTATCTGTTGCTAAAAGACAAACATTAATTATTTTCTTCCTATTTACTGAAAAGGACTTGCGTGTATTCTGTCTTTAGGCAGACTATCTAGATAGATATGTTTGAGCTAATCTCACATCTGTAAAGGTCACCAAGATGTTTTTTCACGCGATAGGAACGATCCCTCCTCTGGGCCACTAACGAGAGATCCCGAGAAGTGCGGGTTTCTGCAATCGTCCCGACAGAGCAGTGTGACGGTGTCGGGGGCCAGAGCCCCAGAGGACACCCACCATCTGAGGCCAAGGCACCATCTGCCGTTGTCACCGGTGGAGAAGCAACGGGGTCGCCTGCACGGGGGACAAGGCACCTCTCATTTTAACTTCTTTTTCAAATTGCATCATTCTTTTTTTCAAATTGTATTTGTGTGAATTTTTATAAACATGTACGAGATAAGAGCATGCAGGGCCTCTGAGGTTCACACACACACACACACACACACTCTCTCTCTCTCTCTCACATGTGTCCTCTGAGTTTTACACACACACAGTCTCACATGTGTACTCTCACATGTGTCCTGAGTTTTGTTCCAAACACTCTGAGGAACAAAGAGTCCAGTGGATCTGAACATTTTTTTCTCATATTTTCCATCCTTTTTTTTAAAAAAAATTGAGCCTCCTGCCATAAAGGATCTGGGTGACTGGGAAAGCGTATCATGTGACCGACCAACCAGCCAACCGGAGGCAGGTGCGCGCCTGACGAGTCGGGGCCCTGCTCAGAGTCCTGCTTAGTGGAGGCAGCTGGGCAGGGACAGCTCATTTGCACCAGGGCGTCACAAAGCCCAGGCTCGCACTGCCGGGTATTTTGTCCGTCAGGACACGGCCCCCTCTGAAGGCAGCCCGTGGTGCGGTGACTCCGTCCTGGGACGTGCTCAGAGGTGGCGTCCGCCTCTTCACCCACTTTTGTTAATCCTCCCGGGGTGTAATTAGCACCGTGTTTCCAAAGATCAAGCCACTACAATTTCCCGTCTGTTCCTTGATGCTGAAAACCCCTTTACAGGGCACAAAGCCTTTCATTCAATAAGCAGAGATACTCTTTAAGATGAAAACACCCTTGGAAGAGGCAACACAATGACTTAAAGCCATTACCGAGGCATAGTTTACTAACACTGCTTTTCTCTGGTCCTCAGGTTTTGTGTTGGAAGATGAGAAAAGATGACGCTGAGGACTCGATCTGAGCAGGGACTGGAGTGAGCACGTGCACAGGGCTAAGTGCCGAGTCCTCCCAGGAAAGGGTTTGCTGTCACCTCCCCTGGCAAATGGACAACCGGCCCCTGCAAGTCAGTGGCTGTGCTTCAAGCTGAAGCCGACTCCAGGCCTCGCCTCATCCTCTGTAACGAGCTGCCATAAACGATGCCTCAGGCCTCACCGAGCGCCTCGAACCCCAGTTACAGGAGAAGCCAGCAGGTGTGCTTTCTCCTCGGCCTCTTGGCCTCGTCATGTTCGGGCAGCAAAGGTTCAGTGTGCGGGATGATCCACATAAACGCCCCAGGGTGTGGATGTTCTCGGGTCCCTTGACCCTCAGGCTGAAGTCTCAGTGACGCGTGTCCTCTCCTGGTGCCCTGGAGCGCCCGCACCGGCTGGTTCTGTGGCACCAAGCAGGCTCTGGGGGCCACTCCACACCCTAAACATCGTGAAGTCGTTCTTGCTCTTTGTTCCGTCCATTTGTGGGGGGACCAAAATCAGTGGGAAATGATGACAAATCCTGAAAGTCTGGTCAATATCCAGCTACCTTATACAAATAGGTCACGGCACCGAACTCCACCGGCTTGACATTAGTACCTGCCTGTCAGAGCACCTCAGGGTCTGTTTTGCGCTTTCTTTGTCTTTGAGGATGTGTCCTAGGGACCCTTTGGCCTGAGTTCCGCGCTGTCCTCTGGGTGGGTTTTTAAAGCACCCACATTCACCCATGGAAACGGCCTCCCCAAGTCCACTCCGCACTGTCTCCATTCAAGCAGAGCGGATCGATGCGTTAAAAGAAAGAAAAAGGAGAAATTAAATCTCCCCTGAAATATAACACCACATAATTGAGTTTCTGTATACGTTGTTTGGAGACAGTAACAAAGAAATGTAAAACAGGATCCGCGAAGCTGGAACAGCTTGTAAAATCTGGTTAAGCCTTGTTGAAAAATACTTGAATGCCCCCATTAGAAAACACACACTATTTATTACTCCCTTTTCTTTCGCCCTACGAGGCATAAGCTCCCTTTTTTATATTCCTTTCTCCCCCTTTCAAAAGTGCACTCACTGAACTCCTGGCAATTAGTGTAATTGAAATTTATTGACAATGTGGCTGACGTGGAGGCCCCATTGTCCCCGAGCTGTGAGGCTGCGGCTGATCCACGGCAGCATCCGGCAGCCCCGGCCTTGCTCAATCACATCAATGGGCCACCGGCTGCCAAGGGCTCCTTTGGGGGTATGAATGTTACTTAGTGATAAGAGCCTTTCGAAACAGGATCCTTGGACCCCGTCTCTGGTGGGAGATGGAAATGAAATATGTATTTGGCTGCTGTGGAAAATTAATGTAATTGGCTTCCACATAAAGTCTCGACAAGTTGACCTGTTTGAAATCCAAGGAGGGCTGCCAGCCCCGTATCGTATCATCTGCGACTCACCCAACCTGGAGTAGGGCCACCCCACACCCACTGGAGGTGGAATGAAATAGAATTTGGGTACCAGTGTTTGACAACACTTCTGTTGAACACAGTTATTATGTTTGCACGTGTAGCTTCAAGATGAAGGGGTTAGGATGAGGGGATTTTTGCGAGCATGTGTCTGTGTTGATAGCTCTCAGTTTGGGTTTTCTTGTCATTGGCAAGGCAAGGGTTGAACTGTTTGGAAGGGTACACGGGCACATCTATCTTTAGACCTGTTTTCTCTCTCAAACATTCAATATGATTCTAAAACGTAGATGTGTAACCTGATTAAATTTAATTGGATTCATTTAGAGGTCAGTTCAGACTTGCAGTTTTCTCTTCTGAGAGGATAGATATATTTTTATTTTAATGCATAGGGATTTAGGCATGTAAAACTAATAGGAGAGATATATTTAAATCTCTGCCCACAGAAATGGGCATATAATGTTTTCCCTCAGGGGAGTTTCTTAGGAGGAGATTACTACGGTGAATTAATTTTAGCTGCTGTCCTGCCTGGTTGCTAATTCCAGATAATACACTCTTTTGATTTATTTAATAGGACCCTAAAATGCAACACCCCAGAGTTTAAGAGAATACAATGATAAATTGAGAGCATATGAGAAAGCATGTATATATGTTTCTTCCCTTAAGAAAATCTTCATGCTGTTTTTAAATCCTGAATTATTTGCATGCATTAATGTACATAGACCTTTCCCTGGGTACCATTTTAAAGGTAACCTAGAAACAATAAGTTCGTAGGTTTTATCGATTCCACATTTAAAAGC
>CM052439.1:173897764-173909224 GCA_028533085.1 Varecia variegata
TCACCGTGCTGTGCATCAGAGCTCCAGAACTCATCCTCTTGCATAACTGAGTCTCTGTGTCCCGGAATCCGAAGCTCAGACCTGAGTGTGCAGAGCCTGACCTGCCTGCCAGCCCGCAGCACCCTCTGATGCTCTCCATTCTCCTCTGGGTTCCATTCCTTGCAGCGGTACCTAAGTTTGTATCCCCAGCAGATGCCACTCTGGGGTGTTCACCCTGAATGTTCCAGAGAGGTCTCAGACTCGATGTTATTAAACCATCTTCTGTCCTCGCCCCAAAATCTGTTCTTCCTTCTGGCCAGTGGCAACCTCCCCACCCAGCTATCCAAAACAGGAGTCTGAGCAGCAGGCCCGCCTCCCCTCCTTGCCCGGTAACTTCTGTGACAGCCACCGCATGTCCTGTGTGTTTGCCTCCTCAGTGCACTTGAGTCCTCTGCTCCATCCCCAGGCATTAACTTTAGGTCCTCCCCATCTTCCAGACGATCATAGTCTAGGGTCTTACCTGATTTCCTGCTCAGTACCCTGCACCACCCCAACCAGCCTCCAAACGACTGCCTGAGTCAGCCATCCAAAATGGAAATCTGGCCATGCCCTCCACTGCTGTGTGGGGCCTTTCAAGGGTCCCTTGGTGTGGATAACGTTCGGCCTGCACAAGCTCCTCTCTGAGCTGGACACCACCCCCACCCCCGGCCTCATTCTTCCTCCTATTGTGCCTTGGCCAAACCACCCACAGTGTCCCAGGTGTGACCTCTGAGCATGGCCACATCATACCTTTGAACTGTCTGTTCACAATTCCAGAAATATCCTTCTGATTCAAGTGTTGACTCTTCCGTAAGGACATGGTGACTTATCCAAGCAAAACCATCAACATCCAACGTGCCTCAACTGCAGCTGGTAGGAGCCTCCTCCCCTGACCTTTTCACCTGTGTGTATGTGCTTCCTCGAAAGAATGAAAAAATGAAGTCTTGAATCAATATATTGTGGTAGGCAGAATAAAGACCCCCCGCCCCCCCCAAAGGTATCCTCATTACCAGAACCTGTGAATAGGAATTAAAGTGACTAAAGATAATTTGTAGGTAGGATTAAGTTAAAGACCATGAGAAAAGGAGATTACCCAGGACTGCCCAGGTGGCCCCAGCGCAACCACAGGGGGCTTTGTAAGCAGAAGTGGAAAGATGGGGAGGTCTGAACTCAACACAGCATCGCTGGCTTGACCACGGTGCAGGGCTGTGAGCCAAGGGATACAGCAGTCTCTAGAAGCAGGAAAGGCAGGAAACAATCTTCAGACAGAAACGCTGCTCTGTAGCCACCTTGATTCTGGGCCAGGGAGATGCATGTCAGACTCCTGATCTCTGGGACTGAAAGATAATAAATTTGTGTTGTTAAGCCTCTGAAGTTTGTGGTAATTTACAAAACTAATATATATAGTGATTAATTTGTGTGTTCTTGATAATGCTACCTGGCTCATTTATTTTTAGGATGAAAACTATGTATTCAAGCATTCTATAGTAGCCAACAGGTGATATATTTTTCAATAGGATTTCCCATGTATGTGAAACTATGATTTTTACTCATTAATGAAGACACCAGTTTATAATGCAAATCCAAACATAATCTTAGACAAGTATTTTATATGGTAACTTGCTTTCTGGATGTAAACTAATTGGAAACAAATAGTTAACTGATTATACATATATGTGCAGACATCAAATAAACTTGAAGGTATTTTAAATCTGCTTGGTAGCTGCTCTATTTGGTAACACAATCTATTTGGTATCACAGTCTCTAAAATGAAGCACAAAACATTAATACTCAATTCAATTCTACTACGATTGTAAAAATACAGACATCCTAAGCCAAGACAACCAAATATCTACACAAGAAAGTAGATTCTATTTCATCAAGTTGGCATTGTGCTGCCAAGTGGGAAATATTAGCTAAAACCTGAAGATACCATGAAACTCTTAGTTTGGATAAAACAAATTTATTATTAATGGTTATTTTAGGAAGTTGGTTATTCAGCCAGGCAGCAAACTGCCCTTTATTTTAAGCAATTATAGAACTACAGAGTCTAATTTTGGCCATTTGGAGACGCTGAGAGGAAAAGTAGCTGCATTTGTGTGATTATACTCTGAAATGTGCCTACGTGCATGAAGCAAGTTTTAAAAGCCCAGCATTAAGTGCCTACCCTGTTAAAACCTCAGAAAAGAGCACTTTATGATCCAGTGAGTAGCATTCTAACACAACATCAAATACACCGTCATCCCAATTCATTGATAATGCTGTCACTTGTTTTGATTAGTGTGAACTTAATTAACAAAGTACATACATACTATTTGAAATTTTAAGTCAAAGATAGAAGTTGGAGAAAAGTTTGGACTATGAGAATGACATAAAGATTGAAAAAGAGGCTGGGCACAGTGGCTCATGCCTGTAGTCCCAGCTACTCGGGAGGCTGAGGGAGGAGAATCACTGGAGCCCAGGAGTTTGAGGTTGCTGTGATCTGTGATGATGCCAGGGCAATGGAGCCAGACTCTGCCTCCAAGAAAAAAAAAAAAAAAAAGATTGAAAAAGAGAGTATTCTGCAAGTCATCCCTTAAAGGAGTTTGGTAATCTTGAAACATAAATTTCATTAAATCATTTTCACTACAATATCTGAAAAAAGTCACTGAGTTATCTGAAAAAAAGTATTTCTTATAATTAAAAATATCGTATGAGAGGTTTGGGTTATTGTCAGATCATGCCCGAGATTCCTGTGCCACATAATGTGGGGTAACGGGGACTCAGTAGACTTTTTCTGCCTTGTGTGTCGTGAGACAGTGCGTGCAGCACCCTGTTTAGGAAGCTCAGGGATGTCCCGTGTTGGGGAGCTGGAGGGGAGAGACAGACAGATGTTGTCACTGACTGGATGTTTCTGTCCCAGCAAATTCATGCACTGAATCCTAGTCCTCAGTGTGATGGCATGGGGAGGGGGGGGTGCTTTGGGAGCCCTTGTGAATGGGATCGGTGCCCTTATAAAAAGAGACACTGGCAAAGATGATCTCTCTCCACCAGGTGAGGGCACAGCAAGAAGCCATCCACCTGCGACCCAGGGCAGGACTGTCTCCAGCATCTGAACAGACCAGCATCTTGGTCTTGGACTTCCCAGCCTCCAGAAATGTAAGAAATAAATTTCTTTTATTTAAGTCACTCGATCTATGCAATGTTTGTTACAACAACCCAAACTAAGACAGATATGGACATGGCTGTGAAGCAGCCACTGTTAGAAGCTTCCTTGGGGAGAATTATTTTCCTTCTGCAAAACAGAAAGGGCAGAAAGAGTCTCACTAAGGTGTATTTAAAAGCAACACGTTCATCCTGAGGGATTGTATAGCAGCCATTATTTCATGCATATTTGTTTCTCCCTTAAAAAAAGTGAGACATTCTCCTAACCCCTTCACTTGGATCCTAAAAGGAGTTTACCAAAGTGCCCCTCGCTTATGGTGTGGACAAACGAGGAGACTCTTCAGGAAACCCTCAAGAGATCTATGCCCCTTGGGCTCCCACAGCGCCACAGAGTGGGCCCTGGGGGCGTTTCTGAAAGGCAGATGAGGGCAAGGTGGATCTGTCTTGCAGGCTGTGGAAATGGAGAGTTAACAGGAGAAGGGGAATGAGACAGAAAGAGGGAGAGTCGGTTATAAGAAATTAGAAATTTATTTAACAAAATATTGCTGTGTAGTTTATTGTTCTTTGTCCAACACAAAATACTTCCTCTACTCGCTTACTCATCCTGTGTCACTAAGTCGGATTTGGCAGAGATCTTGGGCTGTAGAGTGAGTATGTTCTACTTGGCTTTGCTGTGAGACTTACAGCGCGTAGGATTCTTCCCCGGGGAGTGAGAGGGTGGGGGATGCAAGTGAGACTGTGTTCGAGTCTCACTTAGAGTCATGGAGGAAAGAGCTAACGATTCACAGATAATCGAAGCTTCGAACAGCAAAAAATGTCACTAGACCCACCACTGCCTTCATTTCACAGACGCAAAAACTGAAGCTCCAGTTTGGAGAAGCCACTAGAAGGCCAACAACACTAGCTCACAACAGGCAGCAGCAACAAATCCCAGGAGAGGAAGGATCTTATTTATGGATTTGCCACATTATATTATTAAACATGCCTAGTTTTCAGTAAAAAATACTACAAAGCATGCAAAGAAGGTATGGACCAATCATAGGAATAAAAAGAAATTAATAGAAACTGTCTGTAAGGAAGCCCAGGTATTGGACTTAGTGGACATGTTAAATTGCCCATCTTAAATATGCTCACAACACGAGAGGAAACCATGGACAAAGAACTAACTGAATCAACCAGGGTAGCGCAGTGGTTTCCCCATAAATGTGGGCACAACCTCATCACCTGCTTCCAACTTCCTAGGGCTCTGACTCAACATTGGTTTCTGACTTGCTAAAAAAGTATGAATTCTAGTTATCAAATGAACATCTGTGTTCACATTGTTAAGCCCCCAGATTTTTCAACAACTGTAGTCACAGTAAGTCATACTAACCTCTGTGCCATACGTGTTGAGCAAGAATAGTTTAAGAATAATCACTCATGAGACTCTGCCATAAAAAAAAAAAAAAAAAAAAAAAAAAAAAAAAAAAAAAAAAAAAAAAAAAAAAAAAAAAAAAAAAAATCAATGGAGTCGAGTTGAAACTCGACCAGTCTACGATAATTCCTCTGTTCCTGTGTGTCAGCCAAGAAAGAGGAAAACATGAAGCCTTCTACGGTGAAGGAGACGTCCTTCCAGGTAGGAATCAAGGGGAATTCCACCGCCTTGAAGCATTCCTATACACAATTAAAAGGAACAATATTTGTAATATGTTAAAAGGTGTTAAGGAATCGAGTCATGACACTCTGAGTGCTGGCTGTGTCAGCCACAGCATCAGGGGACCGAGCAGAGACGAATGAACACAGCCTCGGCCCTTGGCAGGCCTGGGAGGTCTTTGCTCAGTCTTTCGGTGCATGGGGGAGTTAAAGTGTGCCGTTTGATTAAGCTTATTGATAAAAGGATTTCAGAGTGGGCTCATATTTTCTTACTTACCAATTTCTCAGGTGTAGTATTTCCACTTTGGTATAGAGAGATTCAGGAACCACCATTTTAATCAACATTAATGTAGATAGCAATCGTTGAATTTAAGAAGCAGAAGTAATAATCATCGTTACAAACTGAGCACTTTACTCTGAGACAGTTGCTTGGCTATGTGCTTTGTAAAAGTTATCTTTAAGTCTTCGCCTTAGGGGTGGGCATTCAATGTATTTATGGATAATGAAACAGAGGCGTAAAGTGCTTGTCACTTACCTGAGGCCCCGCAGCTGGTGACTAGGGGGATACCTTTAGCTATAAACTCGGGAGAGGATGGACTGCCTGCAGGGCCGTCTCTCCATCCTCCTCCCACAGGACAGCCAATGCTCTGCCAGCAAGGAAGAGATTTGTGCAAGATCAGATGAGGCTAATTTGTCTCTTCTGATGGATGGAATCCAAGTACCTTTGCCATGAATATCTGTCCTGCATCCTACATCAATAAGAGAAAAAGAATTCCACTGGACTTGAGTTTCAGAGTATCTCTTACAATATTTCTCTTTCTTACTACTGAAAAGTAAAAATATTTCCCCAAGAAACAAATGGATATTCACCCGGCATCCTATTCCTTTTTAGATAGCTACAAAGAGGGGCTGTCGGAGTTGCAAAGTATGAAAGAATTACTGTTTTCCTGGCAAACTCAGATGTTCATGTTGGAAGACAGAAAGTTTCAATAGAACTATAATAAGAGGCTCAGGATTAGCTTGCGGGTTCCACATTTGAAGACCGTTTATTAATAGTATTGTTTACAATGTACATACAGGCAACAGATGGACAAAAGTCAGGCAGCTTGCATAAGATATATTTTCCTTTATCACAAGTTCAATAAGCTCTAACATAGTCTTAGGGCTTTCTTGGGTGGAGGCTCTGCATGTGCAGGCTTTCGGGCAATGCCTGCCTGCAAGGAAGTACCTTGACTCTACTTCCAGTTAGCGCTTCTCATGGGGCATCAGAGTCGATTAGTTAATTAGAACTCAGTTTGCATCTTGATATCAAGACTAACTTATGTAACTGTGAGTAATGTTCCTAACCTTCCCAAAGCTCAGTTTCCTCAGTACTAGCTCGCTACTGATAAGACGTGCCGTGTGGTTTGGTTGTGAGCATTAGAGTAGATGGTGCACCAAGTTCCAACCGCCTGGCTTGCAGTGGATGCTGGGTTTCTTGGGCTTTGCCTCCTCTTTCCCTGCCACAACTTCCTCTCCAAGGGCGGGGCTTTTCTCCCACTCCTTTGCCAGCCCTGGCACTGCCTCTGGTGCACGGAGACGCTAAATGGAATTTATTGGAGGAAGAGCAGACCCAGCACTCTCCAGGTTGCCCTTTCTCGTTCCATCTTTCAGCTGCATGCTGCGGCCCCATGCTGAGTGCGGGAACAGGAGAGGAATGAGGGGCAGGCAGGACACAGTTTCCCAAGGTATAGGGACCCCACTCGAATTCATCAGACCTAACTCCGCCGTCAGAATTAAGAAAGCCACCTGCTCGCACTGCAGCTCACCCTCTCTGTCCACTGGCCCTGAGCAAAGTACATACTGGTGTTCTCAAGTCCCATCTCCACCCATCAGGGCACCTGTGTCAGATATGTTGCCCCCACGAGTTCAGGGCCCTCAGCTCCAAGTTGCCAAAGCAACACGGTGCAGACTTCATCCAGGATATGTTGCATCGTGGACTCAACCGTCACTGTCCTGTCCTAGACTGTGAACCCCTTGAAGGCAGAGGCTGCCTCTCACCGCTTTTCCTTTAATGTCTTGCCCAGTTTATTGATATTCAGCAGAAAATAAGTGCGTGTGGAATGGAAGGTGTTTTAGTAATTACCTATTGCCGCATAACAAATTACCAGCCAATCCTAAGGGTGTAAAACCAAAGGCATTTATTATTGCGTTCCTGTGGATCAGGGACGTGGGTGCAGCCTCTCTGGGTGCTTCTCATGGGGTTGCAGGAAGGCGCCATGTGGGGCTCCAGTCTCATCTGAAAACTCGTCTGCAAAGGGGAAGGTCCCGCTTCCAAACGCGTCTCTATGGTGGTTACGGGATTCAGTTCCCTGCTGGGCTCTGGCCAGAGTCTAACCTCAGTCTCTTTCCTGAGCAGCCTCCTCATGGGGCAGCTCCCAGCAGGGCGCTGGCTGTGTTGGGTGAACAAGTGAGGGACAGTGTGCCCAGGACAGACGCTGCCATCCCTGCAGCCTGTGAACACCCCAGCACCTCCATTGCACTCTGCTGGGGAGAAGTGAGGCGCCGGGTCCAGCCTGCTCTCAGGGGCAGAGGCTTAGGGAAGGGTGCCCACACCAGGGGTCCCTCTCAGAAGCTGCCCCCACAGTGTTTGCATCCGATTCTCATTTCCCCATTTGTGGTTTGGTACAGTCTGCGTTCGTCTTCTGCATCGCACCCGCCTTTATCCTGGGGGAGCAGGGTTCAAGGGGGGGCTCGCTGACAGCTCCTGCGGTAGATCCTGCCATCCATAAGCCAGGGTTACCTTGAGTATGTACTATGACATTTTTCTTGATGTTTGAAGTCTCACTTCAGATGTTCCCCATCCCAGATTGGACATGTCCCTTTCCTTTTCAAAGTACATGGGAAGATATTCTCTCACATGCGCCTTCTCGCCTTACTTTACGTTCCCCTAGATTTTAACTGCATCAGCAGTTTACTCCTGCTGGGTCAATGGGTTCTCTACTTTGGGCGAGTTCTGTTATTTAATGAGAACAGGGATGGCTGCTGGAGGTACAGAATCCTATAAGATCTTTATGTAACACAAGCCTCATTAATTTAAAATTTTGTAAAAGATACTATTTTCTGAAATTTAATTTTTTAAATAATTTATTTTAAAGGCAGCATAGTCTTGTGGCTATGCACTCAGATCTGGGGAAATGACGTTTTTTCTTCATTTATAGGACAGGAAAGATACTAGTCCCTTCCTGACTCAGGACGCTGCGGGTTATCGAATGACTTGATATTTGGAGAAGGCTTAGAACAATTTCTGTCTCTTGGTAAGCATGTTATAAGTGTTTGTTAAACAAAATAAATGGTTTTGGAGAAAGGATTTAACATTTTCTTGGCGGACGTGCCTGGCGTGCTTAATATTATTTCAGTGATTCTTATGAATCTTAACTAATTCTGTTATCCTCAAGAGTAACCATTTAGAATAAATAATTTGTCCTTTCTTTGTATCTCAACCAACACTAGTCTGTGGCCCCCTCAGAGACAGGGGCAGCATCTTACTTCACCTCTTATGGCCTGGGTTTCTTATTGTACCTTCCTTATTGCATACGGAAGGCATCCAATAAACAGTTGTTTAATTAATTCTATATTGTTCGGGGGTGGCGATTTGCAATAAAAAAAGGAAGGAGATATTGTCCTTTAAATAGAGTTTATTTTGGCCACATTTGCCTGCAGTTTAGAAAAGCTTGGTATCTCCTTGTTCCATTACATCACCCAGCCAATTAATCACCACTTGAATGAATCCCCAGACAGACCCTTCATTTTGTCTACTTATTAACTTTCATTATGTGCAATAGCTAAAGTGTAATTGTGAACAGGATGGATTATGCCGTAAACTTTTTTCCTATTACACCATTCCTTCACAACTCCCCTTATTAAAGTGTACCGAGGGTGATATATTATGTTAAGAAGGTTTAAAACATAAGGTGACAATGACCTTCCCTTTAATTAACTATGATGGAAACAAAGGTGAGAACAATGATGATGAAGCCCGGCTGAAAACCATAAATCACCCTCCACGCTGGGAGACAGGACACAGCTACAAAAATAACCTTGCGATTCGCAGGTTAAGTGAGTGTTCCAACGTGCTGCCTCCACCATTACTTACTTACACGCAACTCCACCGCATCCCGGCACGAGAGAACACTCGAGAAACCTGCAAAGGAAAGCCCAGCTGCTGCCCACTGAGATCAGGTTCAGAACTTAGGCAGGTTATTTTGTTTAAAAATGTCAACAATATCAAGTATTAATCTAGTAATTAAGTAGATAAAGAAAGCATTCAGGTTAATTATTGTTATTGTTAAGGCATGATTTACATACAGTCAAATACATGGATCTTAGGTGTTCAGGTCAATGGGTTTTGGCAACTGCATGCATTTGAGTAACTGCCACCCAAAATGAGACATGCGACAGTTCCCTCACCAGAAAGTGCCCGGGTCTCCCTGTCCCATCAGTCTCCCTTCAGTCTTACTTTCTGACTTTTCTGTTTTGTCTGTTCTTATATATAAATTGAATCATACAGTATGCATTTTTGTAAGTATATATAAATGCATTGCTTTATGTAGGCACCGTCTATTGTGATTTGTAAATATGTTTCTCCCGCTTTTGTTTTCCTGGAGAGAGAGAGAGAACTCGCAACCCGGTGTGCACACCCGGCTCACTGAGTCCTCCAAAGCTCTGCCCCAGCTTCCCGAGCGGTTGAGAATTGTGCGCCCTCAGGAACGGTAGTGCCTGTCCATCCGCCCAGCCGTGTGCCCCGTCCCTTACCCAGGGTAAACTACCTGGGACACCTCCTCTGCCAGCCCGGCTTCTTCCCCGCCCCTGTCAGCCCCACTGTCCTGCGTACGCACAGCGGAGGAAGTTCTACCTCGACAGAACTCGAGAGAATACGTCCCTCCAGTCTCTGGCTGACAAATTATCTTCATGGACGAGTTGGGGATGAGTCCTGTGATGACGGGTTTGAATCTTTCCTACGTCTAGTGCGTAAGAGGAAAGCAAAGTAGGGGCTCACCTCAAATGCTGTCTGACGAGCCTTGTTTCATCAGATCCACTGGACCAGGCAGGAAACGAGACCCGACTCCCACACGAGACACTGGTTCCCTGACCTGCCACTCCAGCCACTGCAGGCCAGATGTCCAGAACAGCTGTCCTCGACGTGTCCGCAGACTGGCCCCAGCTGCTCCCGGTGGATGTTGAGATCAGGGCAGAACTGACGGAAGCACACGGACCTGTGACGACTAAGGATTTCATAGCGAGTGCTTTACATTTTGTGGTCCCCTTTTATGTTCATACCAATTCATAAGTTAACACTAAGCCAGCCAGGAAATTTTATTTTTAAATCCATAAACGTATAAAGAAGTGTCCATTTTCAGCAGCTCACCTGACAGGGTTGGAGCCTGGGCTGTGGGTTGGCAGCTCAGGACGTTCAGTCATGTGTCCCAGTTGGTGGCCACAGAGGGCGTCACAGCTTCCACCAGCCCCGGGGATAGCCCTGGTAGCAGAAGCCCACGGGTCAGCCGCCCAGGCCCACCTTGCGCACTGGCAACCTGTGCCCTTCAAGTGTGGGGCAAGATCCTCATTGTATGCACAGACTCCACCTGCAATATATTTCCCTCAAATCTACTCCATTTTAGGGCATTTTGACGTGATAACATGGAGATAGGAGAATTTCCACTCCACGAAACTGGAATTTGATGTGTCCTATGTCACTGTGAAACAGCCACCTGTCGCCTTCCCCAGATGTCGCTAGGGGAATTCAAACAGCAGCCGCCTTAGGGAGGCTTGCTCTGTGCCTACCTTCTCACTGGGGGGAGAGCGGCAGGAAGCGTTGCTCTCCGAGCAGGTCCACATTCTTCTCCAGAGCTTTCTTGGCCATGGGTGTTCAGCTAGGAGCTGGGGGATGCTGCAGATTCCAATCCCATACCCACTTCTCACTCAGCTGCAGGGTGCTGGTGGAGGGTGATTCTTCTGCACGGGACTGAACATTCTGCAGAGAGCCTCTGTCCTTACTCCTGTCACCACAGTTGTGTTCCCTGGGAGCATCAGCTCACGTGCAATATAACAGGAAAATGGAATCAGAGAAAAATAAAAGGACTTGTTGAAGTCTACAGAAAACTAGAGATTTGAAGTCAAACCTCCAGATAATCTGGTGTGACCACGAGGTTCCTGGAAAATGGTGCAGGGCAGTGGCTGTGCTAGTGCAGGGGAGAGCTTGGGGAGAGGTCCCGGGAAGCACCCGCACTGGGGGCAGGGAAGGGCTCTGGCCGAGAGATGCCATGGCTCTCCCGTGCAAAGTGACGTGTGAGCGAGGTTTCAGCAAGCATGGCGTTTGTGAGGCCCTGGGCAGCGCTAGAGTGTGGGCGTGATTTCTATCCCAGGGAATTTGAAACTGTCCTATGGACAATTGGGAATATCAGGGTACCCTTTTAAGCTTGGTCTGTTTTGTTTTATTTTATGTAGGGGTCTTTTAAAACTAAGCTGCACCATTTTGACAACGTCTGTGACTCTAAAAAAAAAAAAAAAAAAATGAACTTGAGAGGCCATATTAACCTAAAAGGATTACAGTGCCTGTCACTGACTGAACGTTTGTGTCCCTGTACAGTTCACTGTTGGAGTCCTGGCCCCCAAGCTGATGGTATT
>CM052439.1:173909324-173953513 GCA_028533085.1 Varecia variegata
TTCAAAGACACTGGAATTCTTGGGGACCAGACAACAGTTTTTATGGCACAGTTAATGGGACTTATCTTACCTGACATGCTAGAGGTCAAATGATTAGTGAGTGATTAGTGAGAGCCACCCACTTGTCAGCTCTTGGTTTGTTGATACGAACACAATGCATCGGCAGTTGGTGTAATGAGAATTTCTGGGTGGCATGGCGGGGAAGATGCTATTCACCATTTTTTTCCCCTCCATTTGCCAGTGTTTGGGCATGAGGATCCTTTGGAAATTAAAAACAAAAAGATTTCAGCCTCAAAGCCTATTGTCTTCCTGAGCACAAACAATGCATTGTATCAGTCTTGCAGAGCTGGCTACAATTTATGCTGAGTGAGTAGTAAAAAATGCTGATTTAATTATATTTTCTATCAATGTACATTGGAGGATGGGGTGCTAATAAACTCATAGTTTTTACAAGGCTGTTTCTTTGTTAGTACTGCATAGAGCTTAAATAATTTGTTTTCATTTTAATTTGAAAAATGATCGTATCACATTGAGTATGCATGTATGCATGAGTGTGTGTACAGTGAGGAAGAAATGAGAAAGGGTTATACTCTGGAAGACAGCATTTTTTTAAACTTAGAATAATAGTTGTGTATCTTGTATGCAAAAATCAATACTCCATAAATATGCACATGAAGACATTACACTACTAAAACATACATATGTATACATTTTTTTTAGTTCAGGCCATAGTTGGCTTGTATAAGAGGTAGGAGGCCACAGTTCTGTACTGAGCCTCTGCCCGGCACCTTTATTTCTTTGCCATGCAGCACCAGCTCTGGCCAGCTCTCCCTGCTGTCCTCACCCGTGTGGCACAGAGTGGGCACTTCTCACTCCCAGAGCTCCCAAGCATGTGCCCAGGGCCCACTCAGACCATGGAACATCCTTGGTCATGCTCAGGAAACAAATGAGTGGGTGCATGGATGAACACCCACTTGTACCAGGAAAAGGACTCAAAGTGAAAGCTAACCCACAGCGAGATGGGTTTGTAGTAAGATTTATCATGAGCAAAGGATTTCACATAATAAGGGTGGTTTTAACTAGTAATGATTGCACGTTTAATCATTTTCCCAGAAGAAATATGGTTTGAATATGTTAAATATCTAAATTAGGTAGCATGTAATTAATTAGCATAAGTAGTCTTTGTTTGGGGCAAATATAACATGGGAAATTTTAAATGGGATAAATAATTTTATTATAAATGTTTTAGATATAAATATATACATGTAAGATTTATACATTTGTGTATTTTTTATATATATAAAATCCTCCTTACAGCCCCATCTCTTTCCAATGAGAAGGAACTGGCCCAGAAGGGAACATGGGAAAGTCAAATCGATTTGGCAGAATTTTTTCTTTTTGAGGTTGGGTTTATTGCTATTTTAATATTTTCCCATGCTTTTGCTAATAAGGCATGACAAACGGAGCCACCTTTGAATACTCTTTGCACTAATAATGCCATAAAATAACTCCCTTTAATTATTACCTCCGGCCAGTCATCAAGTCAGCTAATGAAGAGAAACTTGTGACAGGTTCTACCTGGGTAGCATTTATGAGGGAGTTTTCACTGGTTTCTGCCTGATCTGTACGTACAGGGCTGTTTTAGAACTCCCGCTTGGAAGGAGGAAACATGCCTGTGTCTTTCAAAGCCGGTGGGTGCGCGAGCAGCACCCACACCACGCTCTTAGGATTCCTGCTTCCACTTGGAATGGGTAGAGGGAGCTGTTGGACCACCCAGAGGATGGTTCCAGAAAAGGGGCCTTTTCTAAATTTCACGCCTAGGTCAGTATTCCAAGTTACTATTTCTGGTCAAAGTTTTCCTCTTTCCTTATTCTTTTCTTGGGCATCTTTCATAAATTTCTGTCAAAAGTTTGGCACAGTTATAAATAAACAACTCCCCAGTTAATATTTTGAAATGGAACTAAGAAATACAGTGACTGTCTTTACAAAATTA
The DNA here is from genome assembly GCA_028533085.1 of Varecia variegata. NCBI lineage: Eukaryota > Metazoa > Chordata > Mammalia > Primates > Lemuridae > Varecia > Varecia variegata. Next base: position 173,911,318 of record CM052439.1, read on the forward strand.
AAAGAGGGAAAAAACAGAATCAACTGAAGGTAAATAATTTGATCAAATCACTAATAATACCATTGTTTAGATGTATGAATTTCTCATTCTGCATATGCTTGAATTTTGGAACTGTATTCAAGGATGTCAGACGTGGAGATAATTCAAATAATAATTGAAGAGTTGTCTAATGTAAAATACCAAATCTTCTTTCAGAATCAGTATCTCATGAAAAACTGCATGAGGTTAGCTCACCTCTCTTTTGTTCTCACATTCTTGAAGACGATGAAATATTTGCTTAAGTAATTTTACTGGAAATTTGACGCTAATGATTAACCCTTTATTTATGAATGCCTAATAAAACAGTGAAGAACTAAATGGGTGTGTTAGACCTCCGAGGAGCACACGCCAGCTCTAAGGCACACGTGGCTGTCCCTGTGTGCGAGTTTATCGTCCTCTCCGGCAGTGGCATTAGAAGCCGGGTTATCACCCAACCAGACATCACCCTTTCGCGTCACGAAACCTCATCAGTGCTGCATCTTCTCTGCTTGTGGAGCGTGAACCAAAGAAACCTCAGTCAAGATGAATAGTTAGTTAGTGATTTGCATAAAGAAAACGCAAGAGTCGGAAGCACAGAGTGAAACAAAAACAGCAGCAATAAACTATCATTGACCCGTGGTCCAAGACGCATGATTATCTCCAGAGAGGCTCAGATGCAGATACGAGAGTCTAAATTTAAACCCAAGAGTGGAAAATCCCACATCTGTCTGCTGCTGGTGCGAGTCTCTCGCGTTGTGGGACTCGGCTGCAAGATTTTCCCAGCATGCTCCTGATTAACAACATGGGCCTTTCCGAGGCGCATTAATTATTTTAGGTCACTAGCATCCCATTAGGGACACTGTGGTAGTCATTAAAATTCACTACCAGGAAGTAACTTAAGTCTGGTCTTTAAAAAAAGATTAATGGTAATAATTACAGCTTTAAGATACTTGAAAGCTGAAAACAATTACTTTATGACACAAAGAGGAAATTTTAAAACCATGTAACTAATTTACAGATTCCTAGACTTTCATAATTTTTACCTAATATTTGAAAATTAGACGAATTAATTTGAAAAATTAGAACAAGCCTTAACGGAAAGGGACCAGTTTTCCTATTAAGCCTGCTTTCCTTTGGTAGCTCGTGTGCAGAACATTATCTGCCTAAATTCATGGAGGAGCAATTTTAAGGCTCTTTCAATGTAGAAACAGGAGGAAAATCACAGTATTTCCCCCAACCAGAATTATTTAGTTAATGCATTTTGGGCTTATTTATGATATGGTGCAGTCAAGTCTAAAAATCCCCATCTGGAGGGGTAGAGATTATATGCAATATGCTATAATTATTGCTTATAAGCAATATATTATTTTTTTTTCTAAATTTAGGAAAGTTAAAGGCAAAAAGGTGACTGTCTTTAAGTACTAACATCATTTTGGTTTCCACTAAAAATGAGCTTGCTTCTACTCTCCATTCAGAGGAAACTAACCTGTGGAAATAATTTATTTTATCCACTGAGAAGTAGGGAATTACCCATATGTTGCGTATGTATGGCTGTCTTTTAGGGTGAAATTAGTTCAATCTGAACGCACTTCTGGCTGCAAAAAACACTCTTCATTTATCAAAGACCGTGGCTTAGTGAGTGCTTAATGATAAATATTACTTCTTCATATTAGTTTAATCAATTTTAGTCACATATAAGATCAGAAATAAATATAGGACTGCCTTTAAGTCCTTAGAGACGGTGTTAATTGCACGTGTTAGTGACTGAAATAAAAATAATCAGACATAATGGCGTTGTAATAAACATGCTGAATCATAATCTCACATTAGCAGTTATTATTCCCCCTTCAGATTAAATTGAAACAATAGATAGCCTGGTGTGCTTTGTGTATCATTTTCCCCAACATGATTAACTACTGGGAGCCCACTTAGTACAGTAGTTAGCAGAGGAAGGGTTGGATGCCGCGGCCGTGGGCGCAGCAGGAACACTTGCAAGGATTTTCCGTCTTAAAGGAACTGTAACAAATGCAGTTCTGCTACGTGGAAACAGCAGCACTTCCAAACGCAAAGAAAAGCATGCATGAAGGGAGTATTACAAATGAAGAGTTGATTGAATAGAATATTTCATTTTTAATTGCTGAATATATTTTCCAGTGAGAATTCAGAGAACATAATTTGCCATGGTTACATAAAATTGTCATTTCCTTATGCCCAAGGATAAACTGCACTATAGAGAAAAAAAGTTAATAGGTCATTATCTTTATTAACCTTACTGAGAGTGAAATTTGTACGATTCTATATGGGGATTGCCTAAATTACATAGCATATTTATCATTTTCTCAGGAGGACACAGGAGGAAACCTAAAAGATGTTGAAAAATGTGGGAGAAATGGTTCTAATATCAGAGATGACATGTATTGTTCTGTTTTGTTTCTCCTTTTTCTTTCTACGTAGAAGTGAGGAAGTTTGTAAAAGGAATGGGGATTGTTCTTTCAGCCGGGATGATGGAAGGAAATGATCCAAACTGTGTGTGTGAGTGCACACACTGGATCCATGAATGTGTGCGGTTTCTTCCTATAAAAACTTAGAAATTTATGTGTAAGGTGTAATTCACTTGCCTTGCTAGCAGCAATGGGAAAGTATTTTATAGCGTAGTTTTCTCTTATTCTGACTTATTCATTTGAAAATGAAAGTATGATAAAGGCTAATCAGAATTGTGTTGCTTTGTACACAATGAGATAATGAATGACTGTTATAAGGATGTATAGTTGAAAGCTGGTAAACGGTCTCTCTCCTCTGGAGTTTGCTACAAATTCAGGACACTAATTTCTAACAGATAGTGTTGTGTGTGTGTGTACATGCCATCAACCAACTTCTTAGTTTTAGAGTAATTCCTTGACTCCTTTTTTTGCCTCATGCTGCAGGTGGAAATTCTGTTGTAAAGTGCATGGACTGAAATAAATCTGGTAAGTGGGAAGACATTATAATGAGACACTAATGAGGGCCCTGAGTCCAAAGAAAGAATGTCACCTGGAAATTGTGATCAGGGTGAGCGAGCTGAGGAGCGAGCTCTGCAGTACACAGCCCGAGTCCTGTGTGCCAGCCCGTCCTGCTCGTTCCCACGGCTGCTGTGGGGCAGGGGAGGAAGATGCACGCCAGGTGTCCCCCATTCAGGCTGGGGTGGGCCCTCTCTGTGCTCAAACAGTGTCACACAAGTTGGAAAGAGAAGCACATAAACAAGGTCAGAGGAAAATGGCTTTCCTCCTCACGGGATATGGTGCAGGCGTTTAAAAAAATTAGCTTCTCAACCTTTGTGGATCTCAATTTAAACGCTGCTGTCCTTGTTCTCTGTTACTTAAAACTAATGCAGACTTTCTTCAGTTTTCAAAATGGCACTTGCTTACTGGAAAAATTAGGATTTTTTGGCAAGTCTAAAATACCCACCGGTATTGAAAGTTTTCCTCTGTCCTACTTTGTTTCAGTGGACCGTTTGAATCTGTGTTTAATTCTTCCTGTTGGAGATAAAGCACTCTATAAGCAACCATTAAGACAAAAGCATTTCATTCTATATCGACATATTTTTCCTCATTCCAAAGCTCCGCTGTAAATTTGGAAGTAATCATCCCTTTATTTCAAGGATTACATTGCATCCATTGGTAACTTAAAAGATCATGCCATTGACTAGGGGAAGGAAACATGGAATCCCAAGCACATGTAAAAAATACATTTATTCTCTCATTTCTTCTTTCACTGTTTTCTTCAAGTGTCACCAACATTGCGCTGTGTCAATGAACATATGCTTCTGGTAGTTCAAACAAGATTGTGTTTTGTGACATTGGTTTGCCTTGCTAGTGCTAACATTTGAATTGTCCTGAGTGGCTGCCCCTTTCCAGCGAGCACAAAAGAGGGCAGGCTTGCTTCACCCGCATTCAGTGAGCCCCTCTCACAGCCATTCCCAGTCGAGAATGCTCAGGTCTCTTTCCATTGTTCTCCTGACAAATGGTGAATGTCCTCCATTTGCAGTGTCTGACCTTGACTAATTATGTAGAATTGGTGCAGCTGTCCCTTGCTTTACCAAGTGCTGTAGCCCTAGAACATGCGAGCAACTTCTTGCCGCCACCGCAGAACTTCAGTTTGAGAACTTCATCACCATGGACAATGCCAGCCCTTTGTGCAGACTCCGAGTTCGGCCACGCCCTCTGCTACCATATGTTGACAAATAATTTATATTCATACTGGGCTTTGTTCCTACATTTTTAGGGCCGACTGTTTTAAAATAGGTTAAGAAAGTTTCCTGAAAGTCATCTATCAAAATAGCCTTGCTAAAATATAAAAAAAGAAAAAAAAAAAAAAAAGGGACACAAAACACACTTCACATTATTAGTATTTGTTTTACCGGCACATTTTATGACTCACTGTGAATATTTGTATTTAATATGAATGGCTTTTTAAAATAGTTATCCTCAACAGTAGGCCAGATGATCCCAGATAAAGGTAGTTACTTTAATGCCATGCACAGCCTTTGCAAACAGAGTCTCATTGTCATGTGCTTATTTATCTCTTTATGCAAAATTAAATGCAAAATGCATTCTTTTTAATGAAATAAATACTTCAATTCTAAAATCATATTTTCACAAAAAGGCTATTCCTATTACAACATGTATTTTCTTTTTTATTCTTATGGTCTGAGTCATTCTCTACAGGAAGCATATTATGATCAGTTTTTAAACAAGACATTTTCAGAGAAGAAAAAGAAGCTTTTAAAAATTTTCTTGGAAACAGAAGCTACTACTATAACAGGGAGAGTTAATGTTTTAAAAATGAGAAATTCAATAACAATTAAAAATAACAATTTCAAAAATCATAGAATACAAAAATTATACAATAAATTTAACCTAAATATTTTAAACTTAACGATGTATCTTATTATAAAATAAGACAATGTTTTAAGTCATAAGTTGACTGAGGAGTATAACCAACCTCTTGTCAGAGGGCTGTGAAATATCCTATATTTTGATCCTAATCAATAGACCATCTCCAGACCACCTTCTGTTTTGAAGGTCTGACTTAACACCCCTATAGGAAGCACATATGGTTATTCTGTATTTGCATATTTGTATATATGAAGTGGAGCTGTAGGTATTTGTGATGGAAAATATACGTTCTTCACCGCCCTGGCAGCACATGTACCAAAACTGAGCTTCCCCTGCAGGCACCCGGCAGAAGCAAATCCAATTGTTTTGCCTTTCCCTGGAAGGACATAGGAGGTAAAATTTGGTTCTAGAAGAAATATTAATTGTAAAAGTAATAATTTTTATAAATAATTTTTAATTTTTCTTTTATTTCAAAATATTAAGGGGGTACAAATGATTTTGTTACATGCATACCTTGTATAACGCTTAAGTCGGGGCTTTTAGTTCTCCAGAATAGCGTCCATGGTACCCATAGGGAGGTTTTTACCCCCTCCCACCCTCCCCTCCTAAAAAGAAATTTTTTAAATAGAATTTTTTAAAAAAACCCTGATTTCGAATAAGACTGAAATGCAATAAGATAAGAATTCTGGAAGGAAGTGGGAACCAAAATCTTTATTTCTTGTATTTTTATATATAATTGATAATAATGAATTTCATATACTATAGAACCAGGGACTTAAATATGAACTCCTTTACAGTATATTTGTACTTGATATTAAGGAAAAAAAAATAATTGTTACTACCAAAAAATAAGAAGAAAAAATGTACGGGGAAAAAATATTCAACTTTGTTGGAAGAACAAAGTGTTTCTAACACTTTTACAGCCAAATCACACACACGATGAATAGCAATTACAAATTAGATATACCAAAAGTTCTGTCAAAACTTCACAGAATCGGCTTATTGTAAAATATGAAAATGCGTTTCTTTCACACTTCTCACACTGTCAGCCTTTTGCTCAAATGCACTGGACTGCACACTGTTGTACACGCTAGACCCAGGAGATGCCTTTTGGGGGATTTGGTGTTTTGCTTTGTTTTAAAACAAGAAAAGCATTTTTCTTCTTGTTACTCAGAATTGAAATGCACCGTTTTATATTAAATCAGTGCAATAATCCAATAGCTTTTACATCTCTTTTGGAGAGATTTTGTTTAATTTTGTTGGATATTATCTTTACATTGTGGAGACATCCTATGCACTGATTTTGTACCTGCCAGCATTCCTGTAGAAAGAACAGCATTGTGCTGTCTCCCTCCTTAAAACAATGTTTGGTTCAGGACCACGTCTGCCCAGATGCCATCAATGAAGTGGCTTGATGTAAGTTTCCAATTAGCTGCGTGTCATGCACATGTTACTGCTCCACAACATAAGGGGTAGTGTTTATTTTGCAAACCTCTCCCATAGCCCTGATGCCTTCTAAGAAAAGCACAGCAATGTCTTCTTTTAAAGTGAGATTAAGATGAAGATAATTCTGAGGGCAGGTTGCAATAACACACCCTAGTGCTTTAGACTGCCTGAATGCAACCCTAGGGGGAAAAATATGGAGGTTTTCTTTAGGACTAGTCAGAATGTCAGTGTAGAGTTACCACAAAACAAAGTAGTCATGCTGTTCGGTTCTGTGCAAAATGTTTAGTCTTTCTTTTTTCTTAACTCATAACCTGACATTACTTACTTTAGTGTAATATAGAGAGTCCCATTTGAAGTAAACTATCCCAGTAGAGAGTGATGAGCCTGTCCATGGGCTATATGAGACTGCAATTAAACATTTATAGATCTTTCCAGTGTACTCAGCTATTTTACTACAAATAACCTGAAACCAATGTGAGAGGGAAAAACAGAGAAAAGGCCTGATTAGTGTGTCAAAGCTCCTTTGTGTTATCTGTCCACAACTTGGAGCCTTTATAAAAATTGACGTAATAACCGTGTCCAGTTGTCCATTTAAAACGTTGCCAAATGTTCCAAGAAATTTATAATCCAAAATGTTCAGCTTGAAGCTTGAAGCAAAACTTCACATGTAAAACAATGTTTGAAACCTGGAGATTATCTTTTATGATTATTGTCTGGCATTTTTTCCACGATAGACAAAGTGGAACTCCGTGGACGAGAACCCAGGAGTGCACAGGACTGCGGCCGACTGGCTGTGGGTGGGGTGGGGGGGACCCCACCAGCATGAGGGGACTAAGGAGCAGGGGTCACATATCAAGAGGTTATAAAAGATTAATTGAAAAGACTGCTGTCATATGTAGCAAACTCAATGGACTTGAAGGGATGCTAAGTCTTTTCCCAGTTCAACTGAAATAAAAAACATGCTGACATATTCAGTTGAGTGATGTCATGAACATACATTTCTAAAATCTAGAATTTTCTCAGACTGGAAGGCAATGTTAGCAAAGTAGTGTTTTGAGTAAGCACTGTGTCAAATTGCAGCAGTTTACAGAACCCCTTTGCCAGGAGCTGGCATGGGAACAGGGACTCTATGTCTGCTGAGAAAACTAACTTTCCGTACTCATCTGCTCCACCAGAGTCTAAGACCCCTGCGGGCAGCTCACTCGTCCCTCTAGCCCCAGTGCGTGGTGTGGCATGCTAACAGCAGATACCTCATTAGGTGTCCAGCAAATGAACGTCCACTAGGTGGGTACAGCAAATACGGATGGTTTACTTTTGTTTCTATGGAAGTACCCAAAGCCTGCTGTGTCGTAGAATGCAGCAAGAGTATCAGTCAAAGATAGTACAGAAGTTCCCCACTTACAAATCACTAAGCTGACCTCCAGCAGTTAGGAAGAAACAATCCACCTGGACCGTTATCTTATGTTTTTGTTTTAATGCAGATACAATTTGAAAGTCTGGAATTAAATTAAGTGACGTGTTTACTATGAAAAATACACCACTATCCGTATTATTATACATTAAATAAAAATGTGCATGAGGAATCAAATATGAAATAAACCAGGGGGTAACAGTCTAGCTTGGTTGGCACATCTGAAAAATTGGCACGATACTGCCTTCCTTGTAGGGTTGTTTCAAATTTTAAATACTTGGTAACTGCTTAGTGTAATACATGGCACAGGGAAATGGTTTTTTTTTAACGATAAGAAAAAAAAAATAAAACCTCTAAGTGGTTCAAAAGTAAATCTTTCTCTCAAACCCACTGTGGATTCTGAGACCAGACTGAGTGTTGGAGAGCAGCCCCCACCTCCCGCATCCCCCGCCCAAGCTTCTGCCAGCCTCGCGGGACTCCGACCCTACCTCTGAGTCAAAGCTCCTGATGCTTTGGAAGGTGAAGGCTTGGCCAATGATGGCTTATTCAGAATAGTCTCCCCAGTGGGTCCAGGAGGCATTTCCTAACCCCCCACCTTCCTTCCTCTCACCCCCTCTCTCTTCTGCACCCAATTCCCAAATTCCAGCCCCTCAGCCTGACTTGATTCTTGGGGAACAAAATTCCCCTTTAGCCAGAAAAATAAGTGTTAGACAAGCCCTGCCCATCACTCCAGGCACAAACAGCCAAGGTGCCACCTCCAGGGGATGAGTCCTTATCTGTCAGGTAAGCTGGCTTTGTCTCTCAGCTCCGGCACTCGGCCACTGACCTGTGCTGCTGGCGTTTCTCAAAACACGTAACACTGGCGATCCCTGTCTCCCTGTACCCGCGCTTTTGCATGTCTGCACACACAAGCACACACGCAGACATGCACCTACACAACCAAGACATTGGCGAAGCCGCTGATTATTTTGTGCTGATTTGGCCACATGCTGTCACAAGTAAATAGTACAATTAAAGATGTTTTCCTCAGAATTGACTGGAAAACACACTTTAGTTGTTCCCTGTAGTTGAAACTGAACAAAAATAAGATGTCAAAGCCAACGCTCGAGTAGGGTATCACTGGGGCACAGTTGCTGAAACTCTGAAGCTTTTTTCTCAGGATCTTTTTTAGTCATGCGTAGCCTAGAATGAATGAATGAATGAAACTGTTTTTTTTTTTTTTTAAATAAAGCTACTTCTATTTATTTCTATAAAAATGCACTATTTTTCCCAAACTCATCTCAAGTAGCTGTTAAATCTCTTCACAGACAATATCACTATGAAATTGATTTGGAGGAGTGTAGCCAAGTGGTGTAACCATCACATTGGACAATGTCAAGCAGGCTTTCTGAACTGACCCCAGTGTCTGCCCCACACCCCCTGCCTGGGCTGTCCCACGATGTCCCTCAGACATCCCCCCAGAGTAGAGCTGTAGCCTCCGTGGTCCCGGGTCTTCTGTGTTGTCTGATATTGCTATAAAGAGCCCAGGGGCTTTGAAAGAAGCTGTTCTCAGGCATCAAGGACACCAAGATGGAAGAAGACACAACCTCCTGGGTGGAGCTCACTTTCTGCAGCAACCCCAAGAATCCAAGTATTTGGCAAGTGAACAGGTCGGAAATAGAGCTTAGCTGCTGCGTCAACGTCCGATGCTCTAAAATTCCCCCAATTAGAAGTTATTCTAGATGAAAATCATCTAAGTAAATGACTCCCTGAGATTTTCCTGGTAATGTTTGCACTGAAGGACTTTTTTTTTTTTAATTAAACTTTTTATTTTGGGATAAGTGTAGATTCATAAACAGTTATAAGAGATGATACAGAGAAATCCCACATACCCTTCACCTAGTTTTCACCAGTGGAAACATTTTGCAATTGCTGGTGAGAATGTGAAATGAAGCACTTTCGAGGAGGACGGGGGCTTGGCCACCTAGAGGCCGGGACCGGGGGAAGGTTTCCTAAAAAGCGGGATATGGTACCACAAAGAAAACATGGCTAAGGCCAGCATCCGGATCAAAACGCCCTCCCTCCCTGGAAGCTCTATGTCCTTTTTATCTGATGTGCCAAAGTCCCCCAGAGCAGACCTCTTCAAGGTGGCATCAAGTCCAGGTGGGGTAGGGAGAGATGTGCTGATGAACACTTAACCAGCCCTCATCCCTCAGGGGGTGGGATGAAGGGCCTTGTGGGCAGCACTTGCCGACTTCCATGGTGTAAATATCCCCACCACGCCAGTCTCTGTCTACAAACATGACGTCACTGAGCATGGAGCTGAGAAAAGGTGCATGCAGCACCGTTATACACTAGTCCATCCCACAGGTGCAGGAGACCTAAGCAACCTCAAGACCATCGAGATAATAAAATGTATTAAAATAATTCAGAAATTATATACATTGAGTATTCATTACTTTTGTCTGTCACAGAATATACTTAATTTAAGTCTATATAATTAAATTTTTAACAATGGTGTGTTTAACAACCACCTACTGATACAAGTTGGCTCTAGCATATCATTAGACATGGGCTGTTCTGACATTTTCCACCATTTATAACATCATTTTTATCTTTAAAAGTGCTGTCTACTACAAGTTTTTAATAAACTTTTTAGTATATTTTTGTGGCTTTCTTTTCCCCCCTCTAAATGGTACTCCCTATTGCTGTTATCTTGCTGCTGTGCCTTATTAGTTATGTTTCCATTGTCCATGCAGCATCCTACCGATTTAAGCATTTATTATCTTTCTAATTTAGTGTTTCCCATCACTAGAATCTAAGTGTCAAGAGGGCAGACATTTTTACTCTTGTGCTCCTTGAAGCATCACTGGTGATAGAGAGTTTTGGCAATTATTAGCTTGTTGACTTTTCTACACTAATAGCATGAAGAGTGGGAGGAACACAAATGACAGCTATCCTGTCCCAAACAGTGTAGAAAACAAACGGTCACTAACAGAGCCGAGGGGTAAAGGATACAGACGTTGCCCTTTGAGCAGACTTTTAAATCCTTGTGATCTTCAGATCGAAGAAAGGTGGGATCGTTTTATCCAAACCTTGACACTGGTCCTTGTTTCCACATATGTCTAAGCCTCAGATTAAACTAGATATGGATCCTACAGCTTCCTTAAAAGAAGTCTAAGTTCTTGTTGTACCTGCCCCAGTTGGAGCAAAGTGCTGCTCTCGGCAGACTGATTCAGAGGCACAGAAGAAAAAGGAAGTCGGAGCCCCTGGTTCAGCACTGGGCAAGTCCCGACCCAGAGATACCACCCCTTGCCTGAGTCGGCACAACTTGTCAGGGGACCGGGGAGGAGAAAACAGCCCGTTACTAGGGGAAATGCCAGTCTTGATTTTCCTTGAATTTAGGCTCATTTCTCATAAACAACACCCTTCCAATTTAAATCACTGAATCTCATTTAAGGGTAATTCATTACTTCCCATATTTTAGTTACAAACTAAATGGTCGGAACGCAAGGCTCTCAATCAGACTTTATCTTCTGGTTCTTTTTGCATAGATGGCCTCTTTTATTAAACACTTTGGTTTGCATGAAAGCAGTCATCATTTCCTGTTCTTGTCCTTTATTTTTTGATAGAATACTCCTTTCAAAAATTATATTTGGACAGAAAAATTTTAGTGCATGTTAAGAGTCATTGCATTACTTTGGAAAGTGGTATCACGTTTACCGCTGAGCGACCCTTTCCTGGACGGTAGCCGGAATTAGAAAGCCATTCCGTCCTGTACACGGGGGCACGTTTACAAATTCAACCTGCACACAGAAGGTGTGATGACACTGTATCTGGAAAATTAATCCCGGTTCATAGACAGCTTGCCGTCAGAAAGACACACAAGGGTTAATGCAATTTCCATCCCAGCGAGTTTTGCTTGCCATTATTTTCTTTTTCTTTTCTCCCTTTTAACTGATTCGTAGCATAAAATCTTCCTGGACACCTAATTATCAAGCCAGCTCACAGTCACAGCTGTCTGCTTGGAGAACCCATTAGATGCAGCAGTTGAAGCCTCCATAATTCCCCAAACTTCCCGGTTGTGAATATTAAGAAAAGATTTTTACATGTCATATGCAATTCGGAGGTGGTGTGAATGGCCTCCGCGATGACGAGCTCTGAATGCTTGTCCATCACCCCATTCACTGGTTACAGGTGGTCTCATTTTCCACTTTCAGATATCGGCTGGCTATGACAGCAGGCACTTAATTTGCATGTTCGACAGACAACAAACGGCCCCGTGCATGTCAAAATAGGTGGTGATGCGTGACAGTTCCTACACAATACTGTCTCCTCTTTGTGTGACCTTTGACCTCCCTGCATGTCTTTTTTCCACAATCAGAAAAAAAAATATGCACTTCTCTGCTTTGGAATACATTTGATACCAAATTGATTATTTTTCTTTCTTCTTGCCTTTCCTTCTCTTTCTCGTTTTTTCCCCTCCTTTTAAAGGGTGCCATGCATCCGGATTTTCATCTTAACTGCTACAAAACTCTGCCAGAAGAACCTCATAAAATTTAAAAATAGGGAGTTTGTGCAGACAGGAAGCTGTCTTGTCGAACTCCATTGTAGTTAAATTGCTTGGAACTTTTTTTAATAAATGTCACCTTTAAGAGAGAACTCTAATCAGGTTAATTTTTATTTAAAAAGACCATAAAATTAGATTCTTTAAGGTCTTTCTTTAACTTGTGTTAATTAGATTCATGTCCTTGCAACACATTTAATATTAATATTTCACCATGGTTTAAAATTACTTTCTCTAATTGCAGGTTTGGCTTCCCCGTATTAAATATAAAACTCCACCATTCTGATTTTCTATTATAAGCACAATGAGTATCAGCTCCTGGCTTTACTCTCCTGCTAATGAGAACACAGCTCACGAGTGTGCTTAGGAGGTTAAGAGAGTGTGAGCCTGAAAGCACCCTGGATTGCTGTTGACACCGGAGTCCCAGGACCTCTGTGTTTTGGGGGGTCCCTGGCAAATGACACAGTGTTAAGTTTTCTGCTGGAGGACTCCTTGGTCATGCTCCGTGAGGGCCCTCGGGGCTCTGACCTGAAGCTCTCAGGGAGCCCACACACCCCTCCTCTCACCAGAGAGGAGCTTAATCCTCTCCCCAATCCTGTTTTAGTACTGGTTCTTGTTTTAATTAAGAATTAAAGCATGACAGCAGATAATCACGCCTCATGGGTATTATAAGATTTGAGCTGCAGCTGTGAGCCCAATCCCAGGGGGGTGATTACCCCATGATCTCTGCATGCCCCGGGGTCCCCTCCAGAGGGCCCATGGAGGGTGCAGGGTGAGATGGCTGGGTGAACTCTGGAGCTCTGAGCAGGCTGGCCAGGGACAGCTCCCTCACATGGGATGAATTCACACAGACACACACACACGTCCTAGATTCCCAGACTCGGGGGAAGTAGAGCTGGAATAATGTGCCATTTAATCTCGGCAGGACCTCTATCTTACAGACGCAGGAACTGAAGGGTGTAGAGGAGCATCTCACGTGTACAGAGGCTGAGTCCAGCCTGGAGCTGAGCCCCCCTAGATCAATTCCCACTTCCCACATCTTCTCGGGGGACTCTCTTATCAGGTCTGGAGATGCTAGCCAGGGAAGGAGTGGGTTAAGTGAAACAAAAGTTAAAAAACACCCTTTCCAAGGAGGTGATTGCTAGTCTTGTTTGCACATTTCTCCAGCTAAATTTCTGTTGGTTCCTATGCAGCAGGTGATGTCAAAACAAGTCAAGGACAGGTTCTGGTCACAGAACCCCTGACGACCAGGCCACCTGGACCCTACTTGATCCTTACTGGCCCCTCTCCTGGTGCTCATGTCCATATTGCATAGATTACTTAAAAGCCAAGCATTGGGTTTGGAAAGTGTAGGTGGCACTGTGCAGTGCTCACCTCTGTGTGGAAGTTTCATGTGTATGTGAGATGTTTAGGCCAGGGGACAGGAATAGGGGAAGTGGTGCGGCTGCTGGTATGTATCTAAGTCACTTATTTGTGTCCTCCCCATCAAAGCTCCCAGGCAAGCCCACTACCACTGGCTTTCAAATTTTATCATAAAAAAATTGGCTGATAATCTAATTGAGGATCCTTTGTGTGGGACAACTGACTTCTCTCTTGCTGGTTTCAAGATTCTTCCTTTGTCTTTGTTTTGAAAGTTTGATTATAATGTATCTTGGTGTGTGGTTCTATTTAAGTTCATTTTTGAATTTGTTGAGCTTCCTGGATGTTTATATTCATGCCTTTCACCAAATTTAAAAACTTTTCAGCCATTATTTCTTAAAATATTATTTACTTCCCTTTCTCTGTTTCTTCTCCTTCTGGGACTCCTACAATGTGTATGTTGATCTGCTTGTTGGTGTCTCAGGGATCCCTTAGGTCTGTTTACTCTTCTTCAATCTTTGTTCTTTCTGTTCCACAGACTTGATAATTTCCATTATCCTATTTTCAAGTTCACTGATTCTTTCTTCTGCCCACTCAAATTTGTCTTTGAATCCCTCTAGTGAATTTTTCATTTCAGTTATTGTACCTTTCACTCAGAATTTATTTTAATATATTTTTAGTATTTCTATCTCTTTATTGATATTGGCATTTTCTTCATCCATCATTTTTTTGACTTTTTGTATATCTTCCTTTAATTTTTTGAGAATCTTTAAGACAATTGTTTTAAAGACTTTGCCTAGCAGATCTGTCTTCACATATTCTATTGATTTATTTCCTTTGATTAAGCCATACTTTTCTGCTTCTTTTGTGGGCATTATGTTTCTTTGAGAAAACTGGATATTTGAATCTAAAAATGTGATAACTCTAGAAATCAGATCTACCCTTTCCCCAAAGTTTGCCATTTTTGATTATTTTTGTTTACTTGTTTGTTTTATGTTTGTTTTTTTAATTATCGTAGGCTGTCTCTGTGTAAAGAATCAGCCTGATATGTGCATTTAAAGTCTTCTCTGGTCTTTTCCAAACTTATGCCTTTCCCTGGGCACTTACAGTCACTTTATACTTTACTTTATGTATGCAGTTACTTTTGAATGTCATAATATTTTTTTTAATTTGTGAATTTTATTAAATCAAAATCAAGGCTTTTTTCCCCAGTAAAAGACAGTTGTTAAGCAGTTGAAAAGTGAAGTAGTTATTAATAAATGGACAGTTAACAGACAAATGAAGAAATGATGGAATAGGTGTAGATGTTTTGAAAACATAAAACTGTCAAGGACTTAGCATCTAAAATGTACAAGAAAGTTCTGCAAAATTAGCAAATAAAAAAGGGCAAAATACACAAATAGTCAGTTTATAGAGAGGGAAACAGGAAAGGTCATTACCTTGTAGAGATATCAAAATCATAATCTGAGACATGCAAATGAAAATGTCATACCATATGACACTGCTATGAAACATAAATCTAGAACTTCTGCTTCCAACCAGATGGAACATCAGGGACTGGATTTACCCTCTTGCTTGAAACAGCTAAAAATTTGGGAAAAATAATATAAGAAAATAATTTTTAAGTCCATTTCAAGACACTTCGAACCAAAAGACAGTGATCCTTGAAAGATGGGAAACGAAAGGGGTGAGGCCCATGCTGACCCATCGTATCAGCTGGGGAGAGCTTGCAAGCCTTCAGTGGACTCCAGAATTCCAAAATAGTTACCACAGGTAGAATCTTCCAGGGCAGTTGGTGCCTCAGTGGGCAGACAGATTCCCGGTGCTTCCAACTCTCCCATCTCTCCCTAAATGTCTGTAATTACCCTACATGTGGTAATTTGCTGTAACGACCCTAGAAAACTAATTCAACAATCATCTAGAATATTAAATAACATAAAAAATGCTACATAAGTATTTGTTATATAATAATTTTTTTTTTCAGAAAAAAGATAGTTGTGTGACCAGAGCAATTCCTCACTCTAGAGATTAATATATATAGAGTGCTGCTATGGATTGAATACTTTTGTCTCCACAAATTCCTATGTTGAAATCCAATCCCCAATTTGATGGTGTTTGGAGGTGTGGCACTGGAAGGTGATTAGGTCATGAGGATGACACCCTTACAAATGGGACTAGTGTCCCTATAAAAGGGACCCGTGAGATCTCTTTCAATCTCTTCTGCATCTGAGGACAGAAGTCGGATGTCAGAAGACCAGGAGGAAGGGACCTCACTAGAGCCTGACCATGCTGGCAGCCTGCACTGGGACTTCAGTCACCAGAACCGTGAGAAACAAATGTTGTTTAAGTCACCCAGTCCTGGTACCTTGTTGTAGCAGCCAGAACTCAGACGAGTGTTCAGAAGGTGACTGGCATGTATGAAGTGCATTAAAAATGCAAACATCATTCTGATATTTACTCCAGTGGCGGTCCTGTGGCTGAGATGAATTGACACATTGACAGAAAACAACATGAAGAGCACTGAAGAGGACTTTCCATTCAGGAGATGCTTCAAAACAGGATGACTCCAGGGACGTATTTCCAAAAGGAGGTGGTGCCTGAAGAGACTCTTAAAAAGTGATTTAATAGTTATTAAGGCAAAGGGGTATTGATTAGCAACTAAAAGCAGACTCTTAGCGTTCGGGGAGAACATGTCCACCAAACAGGATTCATTTAGAGATAAGATAGCACCCAAGGTGTGGAAGGCCCCGTGAAAGCTTTCCAACTCACGTTACCTCCCTCCATCTGCAGAGCTGACCACAATTCCACATTTAGCTTTCATTATTCCTACATAGATTTTTTTTAATATTTATCATATGTAACATTCACCTTGAAACAATGTATATATTTCCTCTTTAATTTGTTTATGTAGCATCATAAATATCTGGTAGCAGCAAACTTTTTGCGCTGGTTTTGTTGCCCTAGTTTATTGACATCCCTACTGCATTCCAATGTGGGGATTCATTGACTTGAATTTTTTTATTGATTCTCCTGCTGAAATCATTTAAGTCGATTCAAAATTCTTCTTCATATGTACTTTTCTGCTATGAACACACTTACATATCTCTCTTTGAGAACACATGGCAATGGTTGAACATACCTAGAGGAAAGTTTTGGAGTATAAAGAAGGTGTATTTTTAGCTTTACTGGTTTCTAAGTTATTGCTCCCTAAAAGTGATGGGACCTATTTACCTTTCCACCAAGGTAAGTACTCACGTTGGGCCCCATCTCGACCAACACAGATATTTTCAGAGTCTGTAAATTTTGCCCATCAGGTGGGTGTAAGAAAGCATCTACTGATGGTTTGAATGTGTGTTCCCTGATACCAGATTGATTGAACATCCATTCCTTGTTTATCTTCCATTTTGCTTCTGGAAACTTTCAGCTTATATCTTTTATTCATATATCTCTTTTGTCATTTGTCTTGTTCTTACTGATTTGCAGGCTTTTTATTTTTCATTTTTTTTTACATTCTCAATACCTCTTCTTTGTTGATTTCGTACTTTGTAAATATCTTCTCCCACTTTCTTGATTGTCTTTTTGCTATTTTAATTGTGACTTTGGCTGAACAAAATTCAAAAATAAAGTAATGAAGTCGAAATTTTTGACTTTTTTTCCTTTTATAGTTTATTCTTTTCATTTTTATTAAAAAAAAATCTTCCTCACTGGGTTTTTAAGGCATTTTCTGATGTTTTAAAAATTGTTTAAAATTTTGCTTTTTATGTTTATGCCTTTAATATTTTGGAATTAACTGCTTTGTATATATAAATTAGCATTTTTCTTAAAAAAATTAAAAGCTAGTCATGGCAATTATTTGTTGAAATCTCCTTTCCCGACTGACATTTATAATACCCCCGTCATTTATAAATTTTCCACATATGTGTGAACTTCTACGTCCTCTGTTCTATTTTATTTGATCTTTACCACAACACCCCTGGTTTTATTACCATGGCTTTGTAGTAAGTCCTCATGCAGGCAGGGCAAATCTCATCCCTGTCTTCAAAATGCCCTGGGTGTTTTGTAGTTATTTATTTTTTTAAATTAGTTGGTCAATTTTAACAGGACTTTTTTTGGACTTTTAATTAGCATCATGGGAAATATATAATTTTGTAATGATTGACATGAATATGATATTATACATTTCTATCTATTCATTTAGGTCTCCCTCAATGTCTTTGAATTAAGCATTATCATTTTTTCCCTAAAATTCTTACACCATCATTCAATAGGTTTATTTTTAGTCAGCTTAAATGTTGTTGTTTTAAATCTTGCTTAAAATTAGTCTTTCTAACTGGGTGTAGATGATTAATAAAAATGTTCTTCATTTTTGTATATTTATTTTATATTCATAGTTTCTTCTAAATCTCTGTAATAAGTTGTCTCTAGACGCTCAATGTTTTGTATGTACATATAATACTGTCTCTATGAGGAGATTTTTGTTTTCCTTTTCAATTTGCATTATTTTTACTGTCTATTTGTTTCTCGTCTTCCTTAGGTGCAAGAAACCCATGTAATATTGAATTGAGATAGCAAAAGTGGGCATCACTGCCTCATTACTGATTTTAAAGAGAGTGCTTATATCATTCTACCATCAAGCACATCAGTTGTGTGTCTTCTCTAGATGTACCATATTAAGTTGAGAAATTTCCCTTCAATTTCTAGTTTGACATCAAGGTGATGAGATTGCCTAATTTTTATCTGCATCTGTTAAGACAGGGAGAAGGGCATATTGGAATGAGCAACTGGTTTACTTTCTAACATGAATTAAAAGTTTGATCTACATGGAAATTATTATGATGTAATCTGCCAGGTAGTGACTCCAACTTTATCACATTTTTAAAAATATGGCCACTCAATCGCCTTAACATGAAATGTTTAAACAGCAGTCTATTTTTCCTCCTTTCCCCATTTTGAATGCCATCTTTGTGAAATAGTAAATTCCTGTATATATTGGTCTATCTCTATAATTCTAGTCTATTTTTTGGAATGTTTGTATTTTCATGAACCAATACCACAATGTTTTAATATATTTTTAGCTAAATAATAACTTTTAATATCTTTAGTTCTTTCCCATTTTTTTTCTGTAAAATTTATGGCAATTCTCATTGTTTTTTTTTATGTAAACGTTATAGTTTCAAAAAATAAAAAAGGAATGTTGGCATTTTTATGGGAACCACAAGAAAACAATTGTTTGGCAATTATCTAATAAATACGCAATGAACATTTTCATACAATTTATTTTGTAGACATATAAAACTGTGGTTTCTAGTTGCAGTTCCTTGATGTCTAGAAAGGCTGGGCTTTTTTTCCTTGTCTATTGGGCATTTGTGTTTACTATCCATGAACTGCTTATTTATTTTCCTTTGCTTTACTGTTTTCTTTCAGATGAAGAGAAAACACTTCTTATTATGAATTTTACTTTTATTTCTAATTTGTTGGGGGTTTGCATTATAAATGGACATTGAATTTTATTAAATGTAATTTAAATGTGTTTTATACATCTTTAAGATGATCAAAAGTAATTTTTCCTTAAATTGCCAATTTATTATATGAATGGATTTTCTGATGCTTAACTGTATTTGCATTTCTTAGATATATCTGACTTTGCTAGCATTTTAATTAAATTTTACATCTATATTCATAAGCCAGAATTCGTTGATAAGCCATTAGTTTATGATAATTTTTTCTTATGTCATTATATGGAGTTTTGGATCAAGTTATAGTAGTTGGGGAGCTTACAGTTTTTCTTAGATTCTGAATTTTTTTAAATGAAATAAGAATTATTGATTTGCTTGGATGGATGAAAATGTTTGACCTTAAAATTATCTGTGCTTTTCCTGACACATTTTTATGCTGAGAGTGGCTGTTGAGCAGGTGGAAAAATTTTATTATTGGTTTAACATCTTTAATGGTTTTGTTAGGCTGAAGAATAGTTCTCCAAGATGTCCACATCCTCGTCTCCAGAACCTTATGTGGCAAAAAGGACCTTGCAGATGTGGTTCAGTTAAGGTCTGGAGATGGGAAGACTATTCTGGACCATCTAGGTGCACCCGAAACATAATCACAAGTGTCTTTAGAAGAAGGAGGAAGAGGGTGATTTGGCTACAGAAGAAAAGGAGATGTCACAGTAGACACAGGGGCGTTGTGCTGATGAAACGGATATGTCATGAGCCAAGGAACACAGGCCCTTCCGGAAGGCAGCAAGGCCAAGATGAACTTTTAACAACTTGCATAACCTCTTCTTTCCCCAGTAATCCCTGACCTTTTCGTTCATGGTCTGGACATAGCAGCAGCACCTGGTCTGTATGTATGTCACGGATGTCAATGCTACTTCTTGTATATCATTCCAAATAAAACCTTTGACTTAGAGATTCATTTCTCTCTGTTTTTCTGTTGACAGGACTCCCTAGATAATTATTTTGTGATTTTTACATCTCCCTTCAGAGGGCCTCCTCATCCCGCTTACTAGGACTCTCAAACTCTTTCTCAGATGCTGGGACCCAGACCCTGCGGCGGGGGTCCCGGTGCTGTTCACACGGCCGTGCCCCTCCCGTTCCTTCCACACACCTGTTCCTGTGCGGAGCCTACAGGTGCTTCTCTTTCCTTTTCAGCTCATTGATGTGCGCGTGACACAGCGGAGACACAGGGGAGGCTCTTTACCTGCCATGCCATGAGAAGCCCGGAAAACACCGCTCTAGTTCCTTTTCCTTTTCTTCCACTTTGCATCAGTGTCCAACTTAGTGGTTAAGACTAGTCAGTGAAAGTGGACCACGAGCTCTGCCTCCAACTAACTAGGTTAGTTACCACTGCATGCCTCTGCTTCCGCACCTGTCCAGTGGGAATAGGCAGGGTCTCCGCCTCGCCTGCGCCTTGTGAACAAGAGGAAAACCTTGTCAAGCGTCACATCATGTTTTACTCTCAAAACTCCTGATGCCTTCAGCAACGTCACCACGACCCTGGATGTCCTGGATACGGACATGAATGATGCGGCCCGGTGGAGCCCGGCGTCCGGATCCGAATGGTCCCTGCGCTGGGGGCTCAGCTCCGGCCACCCCCGGCCCGACCTGTCTGCGGTCCTTGGTGCGCGGCCCACCTCGCCTTCTCCCACGGTCTGCGCTTTGTCACTGGCTGTCCCGGCAGCTGCAGAACCTCCCACCGGCTGCCGTGGGCCGGCTCCGGTTGGGGTTCGGGGCGCGCCCTGCCAGGCCCCCCCAGTGCTGCCTGCGAACCCAAGAGCGACCCGAGTCCCTGCGCGCTGATCCTTCCTGCGCATCCCAACGGTGGCCTGCCTGGTCCCCAGACTCACCAACGAGCTCTTGGTCTCATTCCGAAGCCTGAGTAAGTCATTCTGTGGTTTTCCTGATACTCAAACTATTCCTCTTTCTGAAAAAAATCTTCAAGTTCCCATTGTCCGTCAAAACCTTCTGGAGCTGCCATCCTCCTTCTCTGAGACCTTTTCCCCCACGCACACCCACCGTTACCTGCACACCTCCCCAGAGCCCCAGGCTTCGAGGTCCCCACAAAGTGCTCATTCACTGACCTGCATCAAAGTATTTAATAAATTATTGATTTGTATAATTCAACAATGAATATGGAAGTAATAATTTCTATCATTTTTGGCTAATACTATTAATTCCAAAGAACTCTAGTGATCTCTTCTATTTTTGCCTTGATCTGCTAGGCAGATCCTTAAAAATCTTTTTTTTTTTTTAATTTCAGCATATTATGGGGGTACAAAAGTTTAGGTTACATATATTGCCTTTGCCCCCTACCCCCCAAATCAGAGCTTCAAGTGTGTCCTTAAAAATCTTTAATAAAATTTCCCTTATATACTCTGTAGTCTTCTTCACAACGTGGTACACATAGAAGAAACTCAGTAATCTTTTAAGGGAATCTAAGCTCCTATAATGCCACATTGTGGATGCTGGCATTATACAATGATCTACTTTCATAAACTGGAGAAAATAATTAAGCTCCCATTCATAGAGTGTTTAACACACTTTATTGTTTAAACAACCTTCCAACCCCATAATCCATTATGCTGTGGCCCAAGTAGTGGCTTGTGAAGGAAGTAGGGAATGTGGCTTGCTCGCTCACTAAAGCACTGGAGAAGCAGAGGAGAAAAGAAAGACCCTGGACCAGAGGGTCTTTCCCTTTGTTGGATGTCACTTTATACTTCCAACTCACTTTTACTTTAAAAATACTCTGTTCTAGCACTAAAGTCCATCTTCACCAGCCTTTCAGGCTGTACTTATAATATCATGCTATACTCTAATGTGCTGTAATACTATCATACCATAATATATCACAAAACTATATTATAATATTTTATAATGCTATTGTACTGAATATAGATCAGTCCCTGAGCCATGACTTACATGTCAAGTTCACGGACACATCACTATAATCTGTCATATTTTTTAGACTGAGATGACTTTTTCAGTTTTGTTTCATTCTTAATTATTCAATTGGACTTTTATCTGTTTTTAGCATCAAAAGTAAAATAAAAACCATGCCAAACACCAGGGTAATCTTTCTGATGTGCTTATTCAATGTGAATTCGAACTCCAGAAATTCACACATTTGTTTGAATTTGCTCTCCAGTTACTAACTGCTACTTTGGAATCCAAGGAGCTTCTATGAACAGCTACCTGAGGGCACCCTGCTTTGTAAACTGAATTGTTAACATGACTGTGTGTGGGATGCGAAACTTTTCAGCTCATTTTAGGATTTCAGAATGTTTTATGACATTTTTGCAGTATGAATGCCAAAGGCAGTTACTTTTTCACTTTTCAAGAAATAAACATGTCTCTTTGACATGTTCAAATGGACCAGATGAAATAATTTTTACTCTCTAAAGAGGATTCTTTGTTAAACTAGATGCTACTGTTTTATTCCCTTTCATTAAGTATTGTGTTAAGGACAAAGTTTATAGAAGCTTGGAAAGAAATAGAATTTCACTGTTGAGATAAATTTACATCAATACTTCCCTCCATAATAGCTTTAGACACACATAAAATCTCTTGTGGCCACTTACATTTTGCATCAATTTTTCTTGTATTGATTTTCTGTGTCTTGCACAGAGATCTAATAAATCAATCAGCCTAAAATAAATTCATATCATTGGAAATTATAAGTAAAATAAAAGGGTATTAGAGAATACTTTCATAGAATAAATTTGTATTTGTTCAGAAACAGACCTACTAAAATTATTTTGGGTTCACTGACAAAATCTGAGAAAATCATAATATGGAGCTATAGCTAAAGGTAGAATACTTAATGTTGCCATATATATTTTCTTATTCACACATACATTCCTTGGGTTTGCACCATGATTTTAAATTTGACTTAGACCCTGAAACATGGTCTAATTTGATCAACATGTCTAAAAGTGCAGCTTTAGCAGCAGGAGTGGAAAGAACAGTGTCTCAATTATCACAGAACCTGTAGTGGGTGGGGGAATGGATAGTCTGTGTTTGAAAATCACACAACTATTTAACGTAGTTTGAAATTTATTAAAGGCCATTTGCTGCTAAATAATGATATAAAAATTCCTAAAGGCCAATTTAGCTTTCATTTACTATGCAACTGGGACACTGAAACTTAAAACTCAATTGCCATTTATCTTAATTACGGCTCTTCCAACCCCTTTTATTACACCCTTCCGGAATATTCAGTGACATTTTACGGGTTATGGGTTGTACATTTAAGTTTACAGTATATAATTGGTTTTACACAAAGCATCAGCTTTATCAACATATATTTTTATTTATTTGAACCATACTTAATGAATTATTTAGCACCTGGAATATTATTTTTTCCAAAATATATTTTCCATCATTTATATATTACATCTTTAAATTAATATTTTATCTCTCTGGTTATTATCATAAATGACATCATTTCAGGAAGAGCTAGGAAGTTTGTTTAGTTTCTTGAGATATTCATGTACCTTCCAATTGAGAACTTAGTCATAAAGAAATATTACTAGTGCTACTAGAAATGATTAATATTTGATATTTCAGTTACATTGGGAGTATGTTGGTTTGGGTCATAATCTGTCTATTGTGCTGTGTTTGCATTATTATTGTTATTTGTTTGAATTTTATTTTTTGTTCACATTCTCTCACAGCACCATTTCTTGAAAGGCAAAAATGTTAGGTGTCTTGCAGTGTACCTCTGCCCATTGTAATAAAACACAGTGATGTTGTCCTTATCTTTCTCTGAGTAGTTTTATAATTATGCTTTTGACAAAAACACAGGTCAAGATATTGAAATTTTACCTATTTTTAACTACCAAATTATATGTATTCAGTTTCTTTCTCAGTTTTAAAAGTTTTCTAAGAACACTGACACGTATCTCTCATTCATTGCGGTTCCTTGAAGACCATCCCTGACACTGAATTTGATGTTGCACAGAATAACTTTCTAAGTCTTTCGTTTCTATTGGAAACATCTGCATCAAATTATAGATGTTGGTAGCAGTGAGGACTTCCAACCAGGGTTCAGTAACTGCAGGACATCATTAGTTATCTCAAAAAAGACCAAAATTATGATCTATTTTAACGTCATAAATAAATTGCAGTAAAGAGTCAAAGCGCAGTGTTTGGTTGTTGGACTGTTGACAGCTTCTCCTCCCCTTTTGCCCGTATCTGTCCCTGTCGATACAAAGCTCAGGTGCGCTCCTTCCTTGGTCACAAGTGGAAAGTTCAAACCATGCAAGCAAGTCCAACACGCAAGCAGGAACCCCCAGAGTGACCTCAAGCCTAACCACATGTAAAGCCCTGCCCATTGCCTGCCTGGCTCTCGCAAGCCACGTTGGTTCCTGGCTGGGAGCCCGCCCTGCACTCCCCAGGAAACTCGTTATTTGAGTAATAATACTTCTTTATATCCTCTTGGTTGTTTGTGTGTGGATCATTTTTCTCAGTAGCTGAATCACATTTTGGTTGAGGGGTTTATCCTGCCCTCCTGAGATGACTAAGACATATACCACTTATTGTCATAACTATCGTTTATGAAGATGTCCTAAGATATCATAGAATTATATAAACTGCTATATACACTTTAAAATATATTATAAATAATCCACCTCTGTCGTCTTGCCATTAATAAAGAGAAAAACCTTTATTTACTGTATGCACTTTTCATCACTCCTGGGCTAGGCACTCTTTTCTGAAGATTATGGTCCACACTATTTATTGTGATCTAACAAGCTTCACTGACGTGTTTGCTGTCACATCTGTGGTTTCTCTTTGGCACTTGCTTCACCCCCTCTTTTGGCTCTTTGCTCTTGAATGCACCCGCCCTGATCCGCCAGACGGTCCCTGACCTTTGTCTTCTGCCTGGGATAAATTGTTGAACCTGTAGGTGTCACTAAGCATCCTTTACTGCCACGTGAGTGCAACTTCTGTGGAAAGGAAGCAAACACTAAGTCTTGTTAGAAACAAAAAGTTCTAGGCTGACCTGGACACTTGCCCCTACTCTGGGTTTTTATAGACTACCCAAACCCATTGCTTTTGTAACTATTAACCTAGCACTTGGTCTTTAATGATTAGATACATGTTTGCTAAAGATGCCATTGAATGAATAAACATGGTGCCATTTGTAAATGCCTCTCCCTAACCCTCGTCTCTAACACCAGATGGAGAAAAGTGGACTTGACAGTTTGGTGGACACTGCACTGGTGGCTCTGTCACAACAAGGTTACCCTGGTAGAGGCAGCCTGAGTACTTGGAAGCACGTGCTCATAAGAGATTTACTTGTTTAAGCCTTACAAAATAGGGTAAACTCTAAGGGAAATGTTCATAATAAGAATTTCAACAGTAACTTATTGGTGACATTATGTCTCAGGTTACATAATCCAAACTGCATAAAAACTTTTTTTTTTTACTTTAATCTTCTTTTTTTGAATTTTTTTAATTTCAGCATATCATGAGGGTACAAATGTTTAGGTTACATATATCGCCTTTGCCCCACCCAAGTCAGAACTTCAAGTGTGTCCATCCCCCAGATGATGTGCACCACACCCATTAGGTGTGAGTATGCCCATCCCCTCCTCCCCCTCCCTACCTGCCCAACACCCAATGAGTGTTATTACTATATGTGCACTTAAGTGTTGATCATTTAATACCAATTTGAATGGTGAGTACATGTGGTGCTTGTTTTTCCAATCTTGTGATACTTCGCTTAGTAGAATGAGCTCCAGCTCTGTCCAGGATAATACAAGAGGTGCTAGATCACCATTGATTTTTGTGGCTGAGTAGTAAAAACTTCTTAGATCATTAAATTATATGTGGGTCTCAGGAATCTTAACTTATCTCACTGGTTGTTATGAGAAAACAGTGCCTGGGCTTCCTTCCTCCATTCTTCCTTCCTTCCTTCCTTCCTTCCTTCCTTCCTTCCTTCCTTCTTTTCCTTTCCTTTCCTCTTTTCCCCCAATGTATTGCTTCACTTCAAAGCATAAAATAAGGAAATTAAGAAACCAATGTGTTATTCTAAAATGTCAAGTAAATTCTGGACATAATATATTATGTCTGTGTTGGTAACTGTAATTTTGAAAAGTGTACTGAATATCTTAAAAGAAAATGTCACAGCATTGTAGATAAATTTCAGAGCCGTTCTTCTTTTTAATTTAACTGGAAGGAAAATGGCCCAGTGTTGACCTCTCCTTCCTATGAATGTTTTTCTTTGTATGCTACTTAAAGATATTGCTGGAAATCAAGCCAAGGTACTTTATTATAGAGGAAGGAAGGCAAGTTCCTCAGAAGACATCGTAAAATACTTGGCACATTCAGGAAAGCAAATGTGAACTGACCACCAACTAAATCCTTCGAGCTCTTGCTGAAGAGTAATAGCCTATATCCTCATTTAAATCAGAAATGCTATTGTTGGGATCAGACTTATTTATCATAGGTTCTAAGTTAACATTTAGCAATCTATTAATTTTACAGTAATATGGCATAACTACTCTGCTTGAAATATGTGATTACTGTAGAAATATTTAACTAATAACTATGACTTTGAATTTATCAGCATGCTTTTAAGTTAAATATTCAGGAGGAATTATTGGTTCAGTCCTCAGTATGACCTCAGAAACATTCTTTCTACCCCAGAAGAAAGAGGGTCAAATCTGTTCAGAAACAGTTGGTTCTGAATTGAGAACTCGTTTGCCCATGAGTGTCTGTAGAAGTTTTCTCGGGCTTCCATATCAAAGTACCGTCAATTGGGTGACCCCCAAAACAGAAATTTATCGTCTCACAGTTCTGGAGACTGTAAGTCAGAGATCAAGTTGTTGGCGGAGTTGGTTTCCTCTGAGGGCTGTGAAGTAAGGCCCGGTCGCAGGCCTCTGTCCTGGGCTTGGAGATGGTCATCTTCTCCCTGTGTCTTTTCATGTCATCTTCCCTCTGTAAGTGTCTGTGTCTGTGTCCAAACTTCTCCTTTTACGAAGACACCAGTTACATTGAATTAAGTTCCACCCTAATGACTTCATCTTAAATGTATTATCTCTGTGAAGACCCGATCTCTAAATAAGTCACATCCACAGATACTGAGGGCTACAACTTCCAAAACATGATTTTAAGGGGCACAATTCAACTCTCATCAGTGTCCACACGGTAACCACAACTTGTCATTTTCTGAGCAGAGATGGAGGTTACCGCCTATCCAAAGCCAAACCATGGCTTTGCCTCCCTTAGTCACATCCATGGCAGGAAGAGGAGGTGGGCCGGGTTTGGTGGGCTTTCTAGCTCGCAGAAATCCCCACCTATTTAAAAGCCGCTTCCTATTTGGAGGATTCATTCTCACTATCATGTCTATAAATGGCCTTATGTTTGGAGCTCATTGATTAAGGGGTAGACACCCCTTCCAAACTGAAGTATCAGATTCTCTCCCCCAGGAATTTTGATTTTGAACTGAGAATGGAAGGAGGCTGAGAGTGTTGGAACCAAATTCCATTAAAAGAAGTTTTCTACCAAGAAGTCTCCTAATACCCTTAGAAGGGTCTCTTTATCACCTATCCCATATTTTGATGGCTCAATATTCCTTTCATTCCATAATATGTGCTAATTTTTTAGTAGATTCCTCGTTTTTTTCTCAAGTGGATCAGAGTTGGTTTCTGTTGTTTCTATCCAAATGTCATCTGCTTATATAATATCTAGTCACACGGAAGTTTTAAGAAAAAAAAAATTCTTTTTCATCTCCAGGGACAAAAAAGAAAAGAATCTGGTAAATTTTGCCATAAAAACACTCATTCTTTCTTCCTACAGTAGGTGGTCTCTCAGGGTTCTATGATGTTTTGATTGTCAGTTTATGGCTTCACTAGGTAACAGAGGTTAGAGACTCAAAGGGACAATCATATATTCTAAGGCAAAGATTGGGTCAAAAGATGATGAAGCAGCTACCAAGATAATAAGACAGTAAGACAGGACTTCAGGGGAGGATTAGAGAGCAAGTTCTATATGAGGGTTTCTACTGGCCCATTAGTGACTGTGCATGATGCATTTTCCCTGTAAACCTTTGCAAGTGATACACAGCTCTTCTACACTCCCAGGGCTGGTGTTATGAGATGTTGTGTCTATGCAGAAAGGTCTGATGACTACACAGAGCATGTATTTGGCATCATGGAGGTTGGACTTCAGAAGGCATCCCATGCCATAAGTAAAGGGCATAAGAAATGCAGTGCCTTCCATTTTCCTGGGCTATGCTGGGGCCAGTGGCAAAACCACTCTGTTCTACCTGTGAAAGTCTTTAGCTCCAAGACACTCCAGGAACCAAGGCAGCTACAGCTTCCATGGAGTCTGCTAAGACGGGAAGAAGAGAGGACACTTACTATCATATGTACCATTGGCCTTTAATGGTTTTGCACACAGACCTTCAAAAGAAATTTGTAAGCTACTCACACCACTTTAAGTACGTATCTAAAATATTTTATACATTTCAATGATTCTAGTATATTGTAAATTGTCATATTTAAAAACAAAATGGCACACACATTTAAATTTATCCAGCAGAACTCAAATATCATTTTGATGTGATACTAATTTAAAAAATATATGTATATGTTCTTTGACATTTTGATAATTGATACCCTGGTTTTAGTCCTTGAAAAATCCATTACACATTTTCCCTACAATTTTTATGAAAATAAAATATATTTTATAATTAAAAGTCTCTGAGAAATCACCTTACCAAGCTTATCCCAAACAGAAGTATGTGAATTCAATTTTTTATTTTTAAATTGTCTCCGATTATGAAGCTCTAATAATTAAAATATAACAGATAATATTAGTACACAATTATTTAAAACAAAAAATGGACGTAATGCTTTTCTTTATAAATTTTAAGAATAAAAAGGTAACATTTTATAAGAAATGCATCTCTGAATGAAATACATCCTCAATCTTCCCTATGCATTTAATGAAGAGAGAAATGTATACACAGCCCTATCTAATCAGTGTGGTAGTTTGAATAGTACTTTATTTTTGATTTACTGACAGCAAAACACAGTACAGATTGTATAAGATGAATTGAGGACTGCCTACAGCTGGAAATAATATTTTGTGGTATACCTTGACAAAATATGTTTTTGTACCTAGTAGAATAACACAGACCATATCTGAAAAAATCTGCAAGTTTTGCTCAACTTAATCCAAATGATCTTTAAAACTTTGGCATTCCTAGCAGCTTTCTGGCAATCTTTTTGCTTTGCTCTCCTGGGAGTCTTCCTTAGGAACTGCGTATTCTTTAACAATGGTCGGGAGACTATGGCAATGCCACAATTAAGAGACAAAAGTGACCATTACTCCCATTGTCATGTACGCCATCACCTGCCCTCAGAAGGTCCCGAGGAAGCAGCAGGGAAGGCCAGGGCACGCTGCAGCTATAACTGGTCGGAAACACGGGAAACCTGCAAAGGTGCTGTGTGGGGATGTTCTGATTGCAGACGCTTGGAACTTTCTCACATCCAGAGGGCAATATACAGCTTTGGACGTGTGGGATGGGACAGGCAAATGCCTTTCTTTCATAATGTGGGCACATTACTACCGAGGGCTCCAGCCTGTCCAACTGCAAACTAGGTTTGGAAAAGAGCAATTAAGAAAGAGGAAGATCTGGAATGCTGACCTTTTGAAATTGTCCAAGCCTTCACAGTCCTTGGAAATTCCCCATACACCTCTGTACAAAGCATAGAAGAATTTGAAGATAATGCCCTATACTAACACACATACACCAGGATAGCTTTTACCTTATAATGTCTCTCTTTTCTCCATTGATTCTTTATCTGACAGAGAGAAAATGCTCAATAAGTAGTTTAGTAATCTCTGAATCAGTATGCAAATGAAGAAGTAAATAAGTCCAGAGAACTGATCTGTGTGAGGTTTGTACAGCAAGGATGGACATGTGAAAGTCTACACAGCCTGGGGTCCCTATTACCTGTGATGCCCGAGATGCCACTGCATAAACTAAGTTGTCCCAGAGTGACAGGTGCCTACTGGAGTCCCTGAAACCATGGCTGCTGCCACCAATAGTTAACTGACGGAGGAAAACATCTGCTGAACTCGTGTTGCAGTTGTAACTGTTATAATTATATTCAGAGCTAATCATGGATCCGCTTTAGACCTGAGATTAAAGATTTCGATTCACTTAGAGAAAAAATAATTAAAAATTGCTCCAACCTTTTATTGGCTCATCTTTTGACAACTCTTTGACACTTGGGCTGTTTCCAACAACAACTTGGAAAACTAAATATAATTGGAATGAAGGCCCCTTAAATGTTGCTTGTGGGAATGTAAATGGGAATGCAAAATGGTACAGTCACTTCGGACAACAGTTTGGCAGGTGGAAAAGAGAAAACTAAACATGAAATTACCATGTGACTCAACAATGGAATCCTTGGGCATTTATCCAGGAAAAACAAAAATGTGTGGTCACTCAAAAACCTATACACCTGAGTGCTGTTTCGTTAGTTCCAATTTAACAGTGAGTACATGTGGTGCTTGTTTTTCCATTCTTGTAATACTTCACTTAGGAGAATGGTCTCCAGTTCCATCCAGATTGTTACAAAAGGTATTTAAATGTTTATACCCCCATAATATTCTGAAATTTAAAAAAAATCTATACACAAATTCAAATGCAGATTTATTTGTGAAAGCCCAAACCTGGCAACACTTGGAGGTCCCTCCCCAGTGAGATGATTAAACAAGCTGGGTATATCCAAATCATGGGACACTGCTCAACAATAGATAGATGAGCTACTGATGCACTCAACACATGGGTGAATCTCTGGGTTTTTCAGTGAAAAAAATTAATAAGGCAAGCCAATCCCAAAAGGTTATATACCATATGATTCCATTTCTATAACCTTCTTGAGGATAAGTTATTGGTGCCAAGTGTTAGGGAGGAGTCCAGGATGAGGGGGAAGGGAATGTGGCTGTATCCAGGCAGCAGGAGGGATCCCTGTGGTGTGGGGAACATTCCACATCTTGGCTGTAGCGATGCCAATATTTCCTGCGGAATTGTACTGCAGTTTGGTCAGATGTCACCTTTGGGTAACGCAGTAAAGGCACTATGGGGTTATTTCTTACAACTATATGCAAACCTGCAAGATCTCAAGATTTTAAAAAAGTGATGGCTATTTTATTCCTCTACGAAGGTCAAGAGTTAGAGCACCTTGGCTGTTAACTATGCACTGAACTACTTTCAATAACTAAGGAATATTTTTAAGTACCATTTACCTCGCTGAGATTTTTGAGGCCCTCTCAGGACTTCTGTTCTTGCCAAAATTAAGTTTACAAAATTACCTAAATACATCCAAATCTGGCAATTTTTCATTGTTTGCTTTCATGTGCTGAAATACACTAAGCAATTGTTGAGGATAAGCAGGAAATAATTATATACTTTAAAGTCAATATTTGTGTACATCTAGAGATGGACTAAATTAATAGACATCTTGTCCTCTTTGGGGCAACCTGTGGGAAGGGCCGTGTACACCACGACTGCCTGCACAGTTGGGCATTCACTGTGTCTCTTGTCAGACTCTCAGAGCCCCACCGTGTCCTGCTAGGAAGATCAGCATCTCTCTTTGAACTACCTGAACCTCCCCTCAGTTTGACTTATTCTAGAATTCTGTAGCTCACCCAGATCAAAGGGGAAGGTGGGAGGCAGTTGTGTCCACATGTCAGGCTACCCGAGAACGTTGTTGGCTCGGCCCTCCACGACCTCTGAGCTGCGGTGGGAGCTGGTCCCACGGGGCGGTGGACACAGCTCTGTGCTGCCAGGCTGCACTGCAGGAGCAAGTCCCCAAACGTCCAGGGGCTCGTGGAACGTGCTTGTCATTGGGTCCCCGAGATGCATCGTCAAGCAGGGCTGAGTCCCGAGGTTTCCCAGCCAGACGTCCCCCACTTGCTCCTTGTGGAAATCATGGGGACGTAATTTCGAATGGCCCATTTCCATGACATACATCTGTTTCAGAGACTCCAGTTCACCCCCCCACCCCTTGCTACTAGGATTGCCACAAGCTTTCCTGATTCATTTCTAGAGTTTTCTGTTTCAATTTGGCTTTTCTGAATTCATCCTGATTCACAAAAGGACTCCCTGAAAAAGAATCCTAGGTGGCAGGTGTTGGTGCCTGTGTTCCTTGTACAAACTGGTCTGCTTCCTTCCCAAGGCCTCTCCTTGCAGGGAAGGTACCTCGGGAAGGAGAAACATTGATTTTCCATGGAGTATCAAATTTATTTATAAAAGGGACAATGACTGGATGTGGACATATTCAGGTACTTTAATAAACTTAATTGTGCCAAGTACGTAAGTCTTAACTTGGGACTCAAAAATCTCAGGGAGTAAACGGAATGTAAAAATATTCTTTGACTGGCCCTACTCTACTCCTGCTCCTAAAGGAAATCATTCGTGATCTTTTGCATAACTCAAGAAACCAGTGTCAAAGTGACCTTGAACATCCCCACTCCAAGGGCCCATCAGTTAATTACTGCTTTAAAAGGCAGCGGTGGGACTGACTTCCAGAATGGTGGCGTGTGGGACACAGGGGACTCTCTCCCTGCAACAAACCACTGTATAGCTGGAGAAGATTGTGAAAATAAATCATTTCAAATCTTTACAAATTGACCTAAGTGCATACTGCAAACGGAGAACCATTTATTCAGGAACATCTAGTACATCTCAGTAAGAGGAGCGAGAGTCTGTAGCATCTGAGCAGCAAGGGAGCCCTGCCCACCTCCTCCTCCAGCCCACGCTGGAGCTCACGGAGGCTGCTGTGGCAGCTGTTCTCCGGC
Source organism: Varecia variegata (assembly GCA_028533085.1). NCBI lineage: Eukaryota > Metazoa > Chordata > Mammalia > Primates > Lemuridae > Varecia > Varecia variegata. Next base: position 173,944,294 of record CM052439.1, read on the forward strand.
AGGGGATGGTCCAGAGGGGACTTTACCGAAGGAGGGGAAGGCATTTCCTCCTCTCTCCCAGATCTGGGGGGCAGAAGCTTTCTTCCAGACACACTTCTGAGAGTTCTGGAGTGCCTTCATCCAACGAGCCCCCATCCACAGGGCATAACCTGCACCCCATGTGTGGCAGGTTGAGATTACTGGGGCCCCATCATCCTTGCCGGGATCACGTGTAGAGCGGATGTTCCATACCAGGAGAGGCAAGGAAAAGCCCAGGGCTCCCTCACCTCCCCAGCACCTCCTCAGAGAGCAGCACGACTCTCCAGGACAAGCAGACCCAGTCCCAGCGCCGGCCTAGCACTGGAGAAGTTCCGCCAGGGGAAAGGAGGTCTGCAAAGACCACGAGTTCTGCTTGAGGGGACTCACCATTTGCCAAAGAGTGTGGAAAACTCCATGACTGAGGACATGTTTTATGTCAAAAATATGTATAATCCTTTTATGAATTAGTAGGAAATTATTAGTTAATAGATATGTCTGTTTTTATTCAGATTATTGTTTTTTAACTTATTTTTTTTTTTGCTCCTATATTTTCTTGGCAATCACTAAGGACATTGTCGAAACCATGGGAGATCTTGGAGGAAAGAGGAGGCTGATCCATCTTTTCAAAGAACCAAATTCAAGGTTCATTGATTTTTCTGTGTTGCATTTCTATTCACTATTTCATTTATTTCCACTATAGCATTTATTATTTCCTTTCTTCTGCTTGCTTTGAGTTTAGTTTGCTCTTCTTTTTACAGCTTCTTTTTTTAATGTTGAAGTTAGGTTACTGATTTGAGACATTTCCTCTCACGTATAAATTTTAAGCTATCAATTTCCCTTATCTGCTCACTAATGCATTCAGGTCCGTGACCTCCTTGGAAAGACGTCCTTCAGTGCTGACAGACTCTCTGTAGAACTTGTCACCCTGCAAACTTTGCCTGTCAAACAGCTGGCTTGGTCCTCCTGGAGACGAAGGCTGGGGTTTGTGTCATTCTGTGTCGTGTCTTAGTACAACATAGAACATACATTCACGTGTGCCGTGAAGACGATGACTGGATTCTAAAGACAGACGTGTGGTGGGGCCCCTGGGCATGTTCCCAGCGGGCGAAGCTGCATTTCTTCAGAAACAAAGGGGCTGAGGTGCTGCCTTTCCACCAGAACAGGACGTAGAAACCTACCTTTCTCGTAATAAAGCAGACTTTCCAGTTCTATCCCAGGGAGTTCCCTGCAGGGTCTCCAGAAGTATTAGAACTCTCCTGCATGCAAAGGAGCATTTTCATGGCAATGTAGCTATAATTATGTGCACATTTAATATGAACAAAACAAATATGCATGTACTCTGACACTGAGAGTTCCTTGAGAAACTGAAAAAAATAAACAATCTTTAATGTAAAGGTTTTGGTCATAATTTCTTGAAGTTGAAGCTTAAAATTTTATTTTATTTTTTTACATTCTTTTACGAAATTATTACAATAGACTTAGAGGTACAATTTTTTGTTGTTGTTACATGAATGAATTTTATAGCAGTGAAGTATAATTTTAGACAGCAAATAAATTGATGAATAGACTTTCTCATAGCATTAGATGACAAATATGCTTGCTCCTTAGTGAGATCTAAAGAAATTTGTATTTCTCAGAATACATCTGAAACCAACAAGAAAAATTAGAAAATACTTTGAGAAGAATGAAAACAAAACCATAACATATCAAAACTTATGGAGCATAGCCACAGCAGTATTGGAGGGAAATTTGTAGCTGTAGATGTTATAGTACTTTTTTAAAAGACATCAAGTAAGCAGCCTAAACTTCTACCTTACAAAACTAAATGAAGAAGAGCAAAGGAAACTCAAAGCAAGCAGAAATAAGGAAAGGTTAAATATGGGAAGAAAAACAAATAAAATAAGGAATAGAAATATAATAGGCAAAATCAATGAAACCAAAAATTAGTTCTTTGAAAAAATCAATAAGATGGACAACCATTTAACTAAATTGAACAAGAACAGATGAGAGGCAACTTAAATTACAAAAATCAGGAATGAAAGAGGAGACATCATTACTGACTAGAAATCTAAGGATTATCACAGTCCTATGGAGAAGTGAACCAAAGAGCCCTGACGGGAAGGTCGGGAGGCAGCATGAGGGGTGCTCTGGGTGAGGGTGCTCTGGGGAGGAGGGTCCTGCCTGGGCCCATCCCTCAGCTCTGCAGCAGCCTGTCCTGTGGGGAGGGGCACAGCCAGGGGTGCAGAGTGCTGGGGTACGCCACCCTCTCCTGCGTCTTGGGGAAGTTGTGATTTCAAATTCAGAGTCCTTGACTACCATTGGCTCTCTATTAAGTTATAATCACTCAGGTCTCCTAAAATGATTATTGCTTGTAAATTTATTTCACAAATACACTCTGAGAAATATGCTCCCATGTATTCAAATTATGTGGAAACTTTGCCCATACGAGGGCTGCCCGGAGAGTATCCAGCCATTGTTAATAGAACAAGAACAGTTTACGTGGCTGGGTACTTTCTGGACAGCCCTTGTATATCACATTTTGTTTCATTTTAGTCTACATAATTCTTTTTCTCTAGTACTACAGAAATCAAAATCTGTGACTAATGTAGTCAAACTACGCTGATTGATTTCATGATACATGTATGCCAATGTATGTTATGGATTAATAGATACCTTGGCTTTTTAAAATGCATTGACAGTTATAAGGAAGAAAACAGATAAAGTCCACATTGCACTGCATTTTCTAGCCTGTTTGGGTTCACATCTACCAAAACATGTTTGTTTTTCTTTAGAGTCATTGAAGCGAATGATTTGCAAAGTAATTGCACTTGTTATTCATGTACTACAACATTGACATTATGAAAAAATGTAAATCCAGTATAACCTTATTTAAATATATCAAAATATTTGCAACTGGGGGAATGTTTTGAAGCCACGTATCCAAGTGTCTGTTCACTCTAAGGCTCATTCTACACAAGGTGAAACGATGGACCTGCTGTCATAATTGGATGTTCCAAGTGAGCACAGGAGAAAGGACACCTGCCAGGAGTCTGGGGACCTCACCTGAGGGTCCACTCTGGCCGACCGCTTGAGCTGCTGCCAACTTCAGAGTGTTGGTTTCTCTGGGAACTCCGTCAAGTCCAAACTTCCATGGTGACCATTCCAAACTGAGGGCCAAATAGTCCAGTGGCCCTTTTCAAGTTCAAGGTAGCATTTAAGAGGACTTGCTTAGCATGATTGATAATGCCAGTGGCTTCATCTAACACTGCAGTCCCCAACTGGGACTGGTCCATGGCCTATTAGGAACCGGGCCACACAGCAGGAGGTGGGTGGTGGGCGAGACAGAGAAGCTTCATCTGTATTTACAGCCACTCCCCAACACTCACCATCCCCTCCACCCAGGCTATGCAAATATTGTCTTCCATGAAACCAGTCCGTGGTACCAAAAAGGTTGGGGACCGCCGATAACATATGTCTTTTATTCAGAGAGATTTCAGTATACACAACTTATAAATTAGAATTATATTTACTGAAAACACACAAGAATTAGAAAAATCAGAGGACATACAGCAATTCATGGTCATTTAAGGAAGACTTATGGACATTGCTCATTCTTCCTTTTAATTAATAATGGGACATGTTTACATGTTAAATCTAAAAATGAATTTTAAAGTATTGACTTTAATGAAACGTCTTGCTAGCTATCTTAAGAGTATGCCTTTGAATAGCCTAAATAAATAAGACAATTATAATTACCTATCCAGGCTTCATTATATTTTCAATAGTGTAATAAAGGAGCTCAATGTTTGCAGTTGGATAGATACGGGTTTGGATTCAGGATTTGCCACTTACTAGCTATGAGATGTTACACAGGTTACTAGACTCTTCTGAGGCATAGCACTTAATTTACAAAGTGAAGATTACTGAATTAATTCACAGCAGATTTCAGAGTAAATAGATAGATGGTTAGAAAATTATAGATTTACCCATATAAGCACACAGAATTAGAACTCCTAAAAGGCAGCTGTTCTTAGCATTACCATCACTCCTGGGGCTGAGGCGTGGTACCAACCTTGGTTAAAGGTACGAACTCCAGGTGCATTTCAACAGCACAATGCACTGAGGCTCTGAGTCGAAGCTGGGCAGTGGGCAACCGGGACTTTAACATATGGAAGACATGGACACACAGCAGATGTCTTGCATCCTCTCTTGATGTGCAATTCCCTTAATTCAGGGGACAGCTATTTGGAAATTGACTTTACAGTGGTAACAAAATCCGGGTAAGCTATGAAGGCTTTTGCATCTCAATATCCAAGAAAAAGCCTTGTGCAACCATGTGTGATGTCGAAATAGTATACTTCGTGTGTGTGAGGAGCAAACACTTTCTTTGTATCTGTTTTGCAAAGCCGATGATGTCACCTTGTAAATAAATAATCTCTTTCCGAAAAAGAAGAGACATATGCATTCCTGGGTAAATTTGTTACTTGCTTTAGCAATATGTTTAGCAAGTTTAACTAGGTCCCAGCGTGCTCAGCGGCGAGGAGGCGGTAGGTCTGAGTGCTGGGGGCCTGGCGTTCAGCCACTCGGACTTGAGCTCCCTCCCACACAGGTCCACTTCCAGGTCTCCCCGTGTCCTTGGTGTAATGAGTAAACTGCTACGGATGCAGATGGAGTGCCATCAAGATCTTGAAATCCCTCGGAGGTGACCATATGGCTCCCTCTCACCTTTAAATATTTAATGACGGTCCTTGGGCACACTCCAGTTACTAAAAAAACCAAGAGAACAAAAGTTTGAAAAAAGACCATTTTAATATCAATTACAAAAGATTGTACCAAAGAAAATCTACCCTATGATATTTAAACTCCTTTAATTAGAATTTTTTTGCTTGAGCTTAATAAAATGTTTGCTAAATGTTTTGATTAATGACTGATTATCTTTTGGTAGGTGGTAGGTGCTTTTCTCTATTGGAATAATATAATCCCACTGAAAGACGCTTTCCCATTCTTGATTATGTAAATCAATGACAGGCTGCTAATGCAAAGTCATCATCAAGTAGCGATATCGGGCAAAAGCCTGATAAAATCGCTGTCTTCAAAAAACACGGAAATGTTGGGCTCCACTTTCTCTGGCAATGCGACCATGCCGGTTGTGCTTGGTAACCAAACTGCTGCCAAGTCTAACTGCTCTGGAGTTCCTGCCGCCGCCGCGGGATCCGTCCTGGAGGGAGGTGCCGAGTGCTTCTGTGAAGCAGGGATGCGTCCTGGAGGCCCAGGCGGCAAGTCGTACTCTGGAAGCTTTTAGCTCGTCTTTGAAAGGTTATAACTCATTCTGAGTGGTTAACTTTCCATGGTTATTTAGGCGAGCTGTTGTACCAGCAGGTTATTATTATTTTTTTTTTTTAATTCTTATCTTTTTTTTTTTCCATCAAGTAATTTGTGCTTTCATCCGCCAGTCATTTGTTCTATCATTCGATAGGCGTGTGGAAATTTATTACTCGGGGTCTGGTATAGGCACTGGAAGCTCAGAAATGAATAACGTAATTCCTGTCCCCAAAGCTGAACACGATCTAGCAGGGTCACAGGTAAGTGACAGCAGGGTCATAGGACAATACAAGTGCTGTGGCTTAGACTCCTGGACTGAGGACTCTGGGGCTCAGGCAGTAGTGAATGTGGGGGAGGAGGTTGGCAAATGGGAACCGGTGAGTGAGGTTGGGGAAAGACTCCTGGAAACCTTGGATTAAGTTTCAAAAAAATGAGGAGGAGTTGGCCCGGGAGAACGTGGTCTGGGGGAGCCTTCCAGGGTGACGGAGAGCTTAAGGACCTTGACAGAGAGCAGGACAAGCTTGCAGAGTGTTAGCCTTTTTAGTATGGCAAAAATGTGGAGTGGGGAGATGGTGAAAGCAGAAGATAAGACTTAAACTCACTTTTAAAAATTGAGTATTCTAGGACTTAGTAATAAGGCGCACACTTGCTATGATTTTTTTGTCTGTAATTTTTTGTTTGTAAAGAGATAAAGACACAGAAGATAAAGTTATTAACTGAGAACATAAAACCTTAGAGGTGGATAAGAGGACACGAGATGTTAACTCTGGGGGAAGAGGCACAGTGCTTTGTTCAGAGTAAAGAACCAATAGGCGGGGACGGGAGGTTTGCGGTGGAGCAAGAGGACACGGAGAGCATTTTCTCTGGGTTCCTCCGCTTCCTCTGCTCTGCAGCTGGGCTGGGCTGGGAGCGCCCGTGCATCAGTGAATCTCCAGAGCAGAGGCAAGTGAAAGCACCTTGGGGAACACTGGGGATCACTAGAGAGAAACAGTAAGTACCCATGGCGTGACTTCTTCCTTTGGTTCTCAGCTACCTGCGGAGAGCCATAGCACGTGTGTCCTCAGCAGGAAAGGCAACACCACCTCAGGCACAAACATGATTTACCTCCCTAAGGGGAGGTAAAATAAAACCCTTACTCCTTTTTGCTTGAAACACACACACATACAACTCATAAATAAGCATACAGTGAGTCTGTGCTAGTACATTTCCATGGGATGGAGCAATTAGGAAAACATGTCTAAAAAGGCTTCTTAGTGGGGCGATAATGAAAAAGGGGTGGAAAAACACAGCTGTAGGACAAGTTGCGAGAAACCTGAAGGCTGGCACATCTCTGCGGGACGAGGCAAGAGAGCTGGGAAATACTTGGTTTGGGAATGATGTCACTGAAGTGGTGAGACCTGGGTTCCAGGCTGGGCAGAGATGGGGGTGCAACCAGAGGGCAGCTGGAGGCCCCATGCGGGAAGGTGGTGAGGGCCCCCGGCGGCATCCTTACCTGCTGGGGGACGAGGGAAGGAGAGCGATGGAAAGACTGGGAGTCAGTGGAGGTGAGAACACACGGGTAGACAGCAGAGTGGTTGGACAGCTGGAATGACAAGAGGCTAGAGCAGGCTACACACTGGGACCAGCAGAGAGTGAAGTGCCTGCAGCTTTGCTCGGGGTTGGAAGAGCTCGGCGTGGGGCAGGCAGCCGGCATGGCCAGGAGACCAGGGCTGTCGCTGGTGCTGCGCTGGGACGGGGGGCACTTGTGTCACGAAACTGACCTTGCACCATGAGAGCTGGGGCCGTCTGTGACAACATGGGGAGATGTCTTTTTGTGTTTTTTTTTTTTCAGGAAAATGTTCCCAGGAAGATGTCTTTCACCTAATAAATAACTTCACCGATAACTTAGCTTTGCTTCATTAACAGGATGTCCTAATGATCTTTTGAGGAGTCCAGAGTTAACACAAGAGTTAATCCACGTGAAGAAGACATGAGTTAGGGTCTGAAGGGACATGATTACTTAAAAAAACCAAGTAATTGTTGAATAAATGCGTATTTCCAGAAACCATCAGGATACGCCACAAGATGGGGCATGTTTTATCCATCAGAACTTGTATGAGGAGTGAAACTAGGTTCTCAGGGGGACACATTCATGGGAAATGGGACCGAGATGCAGCTGATTATGGAGAGATGTGCTCTGCTTAAGATCAAAGAAAGATGCCTGTAGACCCTGGTACAGGATAGGAGAAAATGGAAAAGTCCAGTGTGAAAGGCCAGGTACTGTGAGGTGTCCCTTTTTGTAACCCATAAAATACAGTAAATTTATGACATAGTGAAACATTTGAAAACATATTTGTTTGTTTGTTTTCATAAATAAGTACAAGTATTTGTCTCCCTCTGGAACCAACACAGCATGTGCAGATGTGGGCGTGAAGAAGAACGAAAGCGGAACATAGGATCAGCGTCTCAGCCTCAGGAACTGGAAGGTTTCCCAAGAAGAATCCTGGACTGCCAGCTGTGCCCAGCAGAGTGATGGAAGTAGAACTTCGAGAAGGAACAGCAACCTCACATTTGAGAATACCAGGGTTACGGCAAAGACTGTCTGTTTCCAAAAAGTAGACACAAAAAATGAGAACCGAGGATACAGAAAGTTTGTCAATAGCGGGAATTAACACAAAAAGACAGATTAAGGGAAGGAACTGAATTCTGGGTGGTGTTGGGCCCCACCCATGTGGTAGGGACCATGGGATAAATCAGGGAACACAGGGAGTCTCGTCATGTGATGGGGGTATCCTGTGTAGGGGCTCGGCCACATGTGTCCATCCTGACCACAGTGTCTTGAGCCCCTAGGGAAACATGGGTGTGCAGGGAGCACAGCAGGTGCTCAGTCCCCTCCCTCCCTTCAAATAAACGTGCTATGCTAAGGGGAGAAAATGGTTCTCCGTTGTTTCCTTCCTCGTGCAATCTTAGTCTGAGTTTGTCAGTCAAGTCAGTCGTGACACTGTCTGATTTGTTACTTAGAGAGTTTGGGCGTTTCTTTCACTCCCTGTGCTGATTTTCCTCTGAGCTCTCAAATGTCTGGCCTGTCGGTAACTCTTCCCCGCCACCACCTCTGCTGGGCCCTGGGTTGTGTCCCTCCTTGAGAAAAGAAGCCCAGGCCAGTACTCCATGATTCCGTGAGCTCAGAGATTTCCAAGGCATCGTGGTGACCAAACCGTGAATGTGGAGGAAAGTGAGTTCAATCACATACTTCCCTGAAAACAGCAGACCTCGGATTGCAAGACTGTGATGCTCCTCCTGAATCATCGTGGCCCCAGTAACCATGTCGTTTTTGTTACCTCCGGCACTTCCTGGGCATGTTTGCTGTTTCTTGCTGGTTTCACAGACTGCCTGCAACGCTCCGGTATAAACAAGATGGCGAAAAGGCAAAGTCGACAGACACGTGGGGGTGAGGCCAGGTCAGCTCCCTACTCAGGAGCCTTTAAAGGGGGTGGCTTCAGGGAGAGGAGGCTATCATGGTGTCATCCAGACAGGGGTGGGTGCACGGAGGGGGTGTCTAGTTCTGTCATAGCACAAATGCTGTCTTCACGTTGCTGCAGCTCATGGAAATCCACAAGGGCTCTGGTGTCTCTCTCCTGGCTGGCAATGGCGATTGGCCAACATGACTGGGAATTGGGCAGAACTCTTTGCGGGCAGCGAGGCCCATGGTCTTAAAGCTCAGTGTAGGAACAATAGGATGGCCTCCTTCTTCTAGAAGGGTCCGAGATTGTTGCTCCACAAAACTACCCGTGGCAAGGCATTGCATCGTATAGTGGTGAGTATAAATGGGGTGCACAGAAAGGCTTGCAGAGAGGGGAGTTGCATGTGGGGTGTCCTCTGCTGTCATGTGAGGTCACGTGGG
>CM052439.1:173954013-174020487 GCA_028533085.1 Varecia variegata
GTAAGAAAAACAACAACCACTACAGAAACAGACAAAAGAGATAAACAGATTTCACAGAAAAGGAAATCCAAACATAAGAATACATACTCACCCTCACTCTTACTAAGAAAAATGTACATTAAAATTACTCTGAGATGCCTATCTGCCTGTCATATTGCAAAAATCTGCAAGTTCAATTGCATACACTTCTGTTGAAGCATTTCAGAAGGAAACATTCTTATCTATATGGGTTATTGCAACCTCCGGGCAGAGCAATTTGGCATTATCTACCAAAATTGCAAAAGCCTGTAGAGTTTGACTCAGCAATTTCACTTTCTGAAATTTTCCTAGACACAACTTTGTGTAACTAGGAAGCCATGTATGTGGTCATTTACCACAGCATTATTTCTAATAGCAAAATTGAACCAATCCAAGTATTCATCTATTAGGTATGGATTAATTGCATTATTGATTACATAAATAAATATTGCATACAACAGGATACTATACAGAAAAAAAAAGACAGGGAACACAAATAAATAAACGAACATCTTGTGTTCATGAATTGGAAAACTTAATATTGTTAATATCCTGATATTGCCCAAAGCAATCTGGCAAGTCAGTGCAATCCTTATCAAAATTGCAATGGCCATTTTTTTCCCCAGAAGTAGAAAGAAGAATTCTAAAGTTCATATGGAACCTCAAGGGACCCTGGATAGCCAAAATAATCTTGAAAAAGAAGAACAAATCTGGAAGCCACACACTTTCTGATTTTAAACATATCAGAAAGCTTCAGTAACCAAAGCAGTGTGGTCTTGGCTTAAAGACAGACATGTAGAACAATACAACTGAATAGGGAGCCCAGGAATAAACCCTCTTGTATATGGTTAAATGATCTTTGACAAGGGCGCCAAAAGCACATGATGTGAAATAAACATTTTCTTCAACAAACAGCATTGAGAAAACTGGATATCCACATGCAAAAGAATGAAGGTGGACACTTAGAGCATATACAAAAATTAACTCAAAATGAATCAAAAACTAAATATGAGACCTAAAACTATAAAAATCCTAGGAGAAAACATAGGGGAAATGCTTCATGACACTGGATTTCACAGTGATTTCTTGGCTGTAACACCAAAAGCACAGACAATAAAAGGAAAAATAGACAAATGGAACTATATCAAACCTAAAAACTTCTGAGCATTAAAGAAAACAAATAATAGAGTGAAAAGACAAATGTAAATATTTGCAAATTATGTATGTATGATAAGGGGTAACGTCAGAATATATGAAAACACACCTTGAACAAAGTAACAAATAATCTGATTAAAACATGGGTAAAGGAGTTGAATAGTCATCTCTCCAAAGATATATAATATGCCAGCAACATACAGTATCTTGAAAGATTCTCAACATCACTAATCATTAAAGAAATGCAAATCAAAACCATAAAAAGTATCTCCTTACTCCAATTAGGATGGTCACTAACAGGAAAGAAACAAACAAAAAACCAGAAAATAACAAGTGTTGGCAAAGATTTGTAGAAATTGGAACTTTGTCCACTGTTTGTGAGCATGTAATATGGTGCAGTCTCTGTGGAAAACAGTATGAAGATTTCTCAGTGAATGAAACGTAGAATTCCCACATGAGCCAGCAATCCCACTTCTGGGTACGGAGCCAAAAGAATTGAAAGCAGGGGCTTGAAGAGGTATTTGCATGTGCATGTTCATTGTAGCGTTATTCACAATAGCCAAGAAGTGGAAGCCACCCAAATGTCTACTGTTGAATGGATAAAGAAAATGTGATACAAGTACACAATGAAAATGTGATACAAGTACACAATGAAGTATTATTCAGCCTTCACAAAGAAGGAGCCCTGTCACATGTTGCAACAGGGATGAACTCTGAGGGCAGTACTCTGAGTAAAACAAACCAGTGACAAAAGAACAAATTCATGACTCCACTTGCATGCTGTATCTAAAACAGTCAAACTCCTGGAAACAGAAAGCAAATGGTGGTTGCCAGGGGCCAGGGGAGCAGAGTACTGCAGCTGTTTAATGAGTATAGAGTTCCAGTTTTGCAGGATGAGAAAAGTCCTAGAGATCTGTTGCACAGTAATGTGAATGTATTTAGCACTACTGAACTGTATACTTAAAAATGGTTAATATGGTAAGAAAAAAAAAAGACTGACAAAGCTCTTTATATACTTACATAGAAATATCTTACGGTTTTATTGTTAAACAAAAAAAGGAAGCTGAAGAATAGTGTGCATTGTATTCTCCCTTTTGAATAAAAATGTAGATTTTAAGAACATGTGCTTGCGGGAATATGCAGAGAGAAACTTTGGAAGTTTACTCGAGAAGCTAAACTCACTCTCGAACTGAGAGGAGCACAGGGGTTTAGGCAAGAACATAACAGACAGCAGAAGCGGGTGAGACGGAGGCTTTGCACAGGCTCCGTTAATTTTGATTCATTTTTAAATCATGAGAATGGAATTCATTTTTAAAATGAGAACTTTTTCTTTTCAGTCAGAGGATCAGTAGACTGCAAGTCCTAGTTGAGTGAAAGCATCACTTAGAAAGATGGAAGGTTTTGAGCAAAAGTGAAACCCTTGTATTTGAAATTTTAGTTGAGGTTTAGTTTCAGATGGCAATCTGGTCCAGAAGTACAGCCATGGGAGGAGGTGGCTAGTTTGGCTGCAGGATGTGGTGAGATGCATGTCCTGAGAGCCCCAGGTTCCATGTGGTTGTTTAAGTCTCGAGGTGACTGGTGGTGAGATGGGCAAACTGAGGCTGAAGCCATCCCTGGGTGAGGGGTTTGTCCAGGGGCTGCCTGTGTCCACGGTGAGGTCACAGCCTGACAGAGTCTGCAGCCCTAGCTCCGACACAGCTGGGGTTTCAGAGGGGCTGGGAGAGAAACAGCCCCCAGGCTGCAACAGAGAACAGGGGACTCTCCCCCACTCTGTCGGGTTCCTCGTCTGCAAAATGGAGTCATTAAGGGGATAAAATGGGGTTCATATATTTGAAGTGTTAAAAATCGGGCCAGATATATAGTAAGTGTATTAGTCAGGATTCTCCAGGAAACAAAACCAAGAGGATAGTTTACCTACATCTGTATCTATGCTACTTTATCTGTGTCCCCCACTACCTCTGTCTGTTACTATGCACCTAGAGGACATCCACATCTGCACAGAGAAAGAGGAAGAGTGAGCGGGAGATGCTGCAAGGAGTGGGCTCACGGGCTGTGGGGCGAGAAGTCCGTGTTCTGTCATCTGCAAGGTGGAGGCCGGGGCAGCTGCGGGTGTCGTTGTCAGACGCTGAAGCCCGCAGAGCCAGGCAGTGGGTGGTGTGAGTCCCAGCTGAAGGCATGTTCTAGCTCAAATAGTGAGGCAGAAAAGAAAAATGCAAGTTCTCCTTCTTCTGCCTTTGCTCCATCCAGGTCCTCCGTGGCTGGGGTGGTGGTGCTCACCCTGGGGACGGCCCTCCGCTGCGCCCAAGTGAAATTCACGCCGTTCTCATCTGGAAACACCCTCACGACACACCCAGAAACAATGCTTGCTCTGTGCACCATGGCCCAGGCAAGTCGGCACATCATGGTAACGTCCCTGTAAGTGTTCCACGTGGCACGCAAGAGTGAAGACAGCCGCTCCCCAGAGGGCCGCGGTGCAGTGTCTCCTGGCACTGAGCCACGTGGGTAGAGCCAGAGGAACAGGGCAATGCAGAGAAGCTGAGCCCAGGGTGCGTGGCCCAGAGGACGCTTTGAGAGGCAGGAATGGGGAGTGGCTGCCAGTGGGTGCTGGGATCCCGTGATGACGGGAGGTGGCCTCGGGGGTGGCCACAGGTGCCATGAAGGCAGGCTGGCCCCATGGGTCTTTGGACAACCCTGACCACATCACAACAACCACTACGGCACGTAGCATGTGTCCCTTGTTGGCGCTTGTGATGTCTGTGGGCAGGGGGAGACCGACAGGAAGAGGCCTGGCCAACGTGGGTGGGTCGGACTGGGTGTGCCATGGGTGCCACCTGCACTGTGCCTACCCCCTGCAACCCCGGTGCGCCCACCTCAGTCTAACAGATGTCGGCCTCTACACACTGGATGGAAAGAAGGCACCATGAACAGGATTTCTATCCTTGTCACTGTGGAAATGATGTAGTTTTGTTCCCCTGTGTGGAGAGGTGAAAGAGCGAGTCAGTTCACAGAGTAAGTGATGGAGCCTCTGTCTTCCACAGGGGCTTATTCTAATGAAGAGGAAGAGGAAGAAGAAAGGTAACAATCCCTAACATTACAAATAAATGATTTGTATATTAAGAAAGGATTTCTGTTGTCTTTTCTAATGCAGGCTACATCTGTACTAAAAGCGGTGCATAATTATTTTGTACTATTGCAAACATTACAAGACACATAAATTATTTCTCAATGTTTCTTTACTTGCTGAAATACTGTGTTTCCTCTTTAAGGGAAAAACAGATTGATCTTTTCTGTGGTGGTGCACACAGTACCTGAGAAATTGCACTAACCAAACTTCCAAAAGATGCACCATCATCATAAATGTGACACTTTACTGGTTCTCAATGCACACATTTTAAACCACAATAAATTATAGATTTTATTGGAACTTATATATCTAATTTATTCATTAGCATTTGTATATATAATTGCATTATAGCTATTCCATTTTCTTTTTATAGTAGATGAAGGAGTACATGGTTCAAGTGTTATTAATTAAATTTGTAAGACATTTATTTTCAAAGCACTATGAATTCCGTGTGCAAATAACCTCTTCAGAGCACAGTAGAGGGTAGTTTGGAGGAAACACGGTGCCATCCATTGATTTTAAGGCATGAGTTTCAGTGGAACCTGAATGGTCTGTGTCTCTCTTTAACAATCCTTTTTAATTTTTTAAAATTCTTTTCGAGAGAAAAAAATAACTGGTTTTATCTTAGGAAAGTGTCCCACCAGTACGAGGCGGTAGAATTATAAAGCTTATCTACATACCGATATTTGAAAGTACTGTATCAGCAACTCAATATTATAAGCAATTTTCTCCATTGCTTTAGTTTCCTTTATAAGTACAGCGGCTGGTTTTTAAGAGTCTCATAAAGTTCAATGAGTGCTTGCATAACATTCCATAAATTGAATTATCTTTGCATCAGTGGATAAAGCACAGATTAGCTTGGGGCAAAAGGTTGCAAAAGAATGAATCAAGTAGCCGAATGTCACATGCCCCGAGCTCAGGCACCAGGGGCTAATGCTGGAAGGGTTACAAAGATACGATCTTTGACACTGTCGTCTAACATCTGATTTCAACCTTCTCTTCATGATCTGCAATAAAGAACTTGCATTTCTGCTCTGATGATTTTGAGCAGTTTTCCAGGCTAGGTGATGAATGACTGCCTATGTATGTGCTAGTGTTGTTAGTGTAGAAAATGAGAATGTAGCCCAGCGTGTTCCCTCCACAACCGGCCAGTGGCCTCTGCGGATATTCACAGGACTGTGTCTAGCCGGTATCCATCACAGATCTGCCCCCTTAAAGATGACTAAAGGGCATGTCACTTATAGTGGCTGCTGAATCGCTTTCATTTTCTTCCTCCAAGAAAGTCTGGTCCTGATAGTGCTTTGCCCAGTGGCAAAGGTGTTCCCACCGAGAGGAGGACGTGCAAGAAAAAAACAAAAACAAACAACAAAAATCACCTTGGGCAGCACAAGGAAACTTTGTTAGTGAGGCCACAGAGAAGTGCAGAAGGCAAAGCCTGCGCCTGGTCAATTAAGTGGTGCTGCAAGAACAGTTCAATTAGCACAAGATACAGGTTTTCAGTAATTGAGATAATAAATCATTGATGCATCGCACATTCTAAAGTTCTCCTTAAATTTTCCTGTTCCATTTTTGGCATAGGGGTGACAAATAGAAGTAATTATGCTGGTTAGCACCAAACCATCACCTAAAAAACAAATTCTTGAGGCTGGCATTAACATTTCACTGATAATACTCTTTTCATAAATCGTGGCATTCCTGTTAAATTATTCATGCAGTGTTCTATGAGAACACATGACAATTTTTAAAAAATGTATTCTTCATAGCATCTTGCAATCAGCTAGAATGCCAATCCGTGGGTTATTTTTCTGAATCTTGCCATCTGAATGTTCTGAATAAATTTTACTTTATTCAATAAGTTTCACTGTTGTTTCCAAGCATTCCTTTTATGATTTCTGCAGCTCCCTTCTATTGTATTACCTTTCTATTTTATTTTTCCCTTCGTCTTGATTTCCCTTTATATCTGCCTTGAGCTTCACTTTACTATTTTTGCAATCTATCATTTCAGCTTTGAGAAAGAATATTTCCTATTATCTGATCTTCCCTTGATGTACTTAACTTTGTGACACTCGTATTTCTCTGAGTGACCTTTCTGATATAATTCTTTGGTGCTACATCTTGAAAGTGCCTGCTGACAGATTTAGCGGGTGCCCTTTTAATTCCCATCCTGGAACCGCCCTACCTGTCTGGAATGCGCTTCCTGCCAGCCCCGAGCTGTCTGTGCTGCTGAAATCGGAGGCAGCCCAGCAATAATTCTCGCATGTGCCACTCCAGAGTTCCCGCACACATTTTTCTTTTTGGAATTGTCAGATGACTTTTTCATAGTTATTTGCCTAAAGAAATCTAAAGTCAGTGTAATGGAAACATATAGACATCATCATGTAGCCCGGTCTCGGGTGGGAGCACTGATGTATGCCTCGCCAACCGCGGCCTGACACCTGCAGTTCCAGGGGCGCATCCGGGCACGAGCCGCCCGTTCTCCTCCGCGGGTATTTGGTAACCCCCCTCCCGCTCCCAAGGTCCTGCCTCGTGACTGTCCGGTGCGAAGAGTCTTCTGTCGGTTCTGGACCATGCCACGGTTCTACCACGGTTGTCCTGCACCGTGATCCGTTTCTCCAGGCGGTGGCAGCCCCGCCCTGCCGCCCGCCTTCACGCACTAGATAGTGCAGGAGCCTGCTGGGTCCTCTGCGGGGTCGAACAGCGAGAACTGTGCATCCGGCACCCAATCCCAGGCAGTGGCAGACACCAACCAAGAGCGTCCCCTCCCTCCTTTTGAGCTAATACCTTCTCATTTTTATGCTTTCACGCTCTACTCTAGGCCATGATGCTCACTTTTTCAATAAATTAAGGTAAATTACTTTACAAATAAGAGATTATAAAGCCCCTAGTATTATTCTACAAGTAGATGTTACCGTGCACTGTGGACCATGTATTGGGTGCACAGCAGGAAAAGGGACAGATGAAGTCTCCGCCCTCATGCCAATCACATGTCTAATGCAGCAGAGCGACAAGCTGCAGAAAACTCCACGGGAAGTGCAATGTGTACGCCCACTGAGGACGAACGCAAAGCCTGTGTATTAGACTTCCTTCGACTCTGGAACCATTTGCCACAAAGTGAGCAGTGGAACTCAGCACACATGTCTTCCACAGCTCTGCGGGCCAGAAGTCTGACTTGGGGGTGGGTGGGCCAGAATCAGGGGGTCAGCAGGGCTGGGTTTCTTTCCCGAGGCTTTCCTCCTTCTCTGAAGCCACAAGCAGTGGGTCTCTCACATCATACCGCTCTGGCTCTCTCTCCTGGGACTAAGGACTCCTGTGGTCACATTGGCCCCACTTGGCTCAGGTGGCATCATCTCCCTATTCTAACCTCAGCTGATTAGCAACTTTAATCCCATCTGCAACCCTAATTCCCATTTGCCACAGAAGAGAACTCAGACACAGGGTCCAGAAGCGGGGAGGTGGACACTGGAGCCAGCATTCTACCACCAAGCTGGTGCAGAACAGGACGCCTGGCAGGCCAGTGTCTAAGTGAGACACACAAGAGGAGACACCAAGGAATCACAGAGTAAGTAGCGGAGTGGAAGAAAGGAAGGCGTTTCCAGACAATGAGATCTCCAGTCGCGATGGTCGTGCGACAAGGTGGAGAGTCTGACGGATTTCATGGGCAGAAATAAGAGCATCAGGACGGGACACAGCAGGAGGGGAGGTGTGAGAAGGTGAGCACATGGCCTTAGTCGGACAGAAGAGGAGCCAACTTAAGGATCTGGATCCTTGTCCTTGGGGTAACAGGTACGAAGGTATTGATGCGCTTTTAATACAAAGGAATGCAATAAGAGTTGCATTTTTGAGATGTTTGCTCAAAATTAGCATAAAAAGCAGAGGGGGTGGGTCAGGATTTGGAAGATGACAGCAGAGAGCTGGTAGGGGACCTGTCTAAGAGGCAAGAGATGATGAGGCACCTGCTAAAAGTTTGATCTGAGATATTTTCTTTCTATTTACTCATGCAAAGTGATTCATTGAGTTACTCCAGTGGCAACCAAGAAACACCTCATGCTAGGAAGACTGCAGTCTTCTAATACTGTGGGTTCAGTGCTAGGAGTTGGTAAAGAAAATGCCAGCACAGGTTGGGGAAAGGCAGTCAGTGAAGCAAAGGCCCTTGAGAAGCAAAAGATAAACTGCTTATTCAATTCCTCATACATGTGGAGATTATCTGAAAAATATTTACTAGAAAATATGGTCTATGATCTTGAATGCACCATATTATACATATAGTTCTATATTATTGTTTTGATCAGTAATTATTTTCTTAAAAATATAGTTCCAGAAAATGTTGATAATGCTGGTATAGGACAGGCTTTAACTACAGGCAAAAGAAACCGCTGCCCCCACCTAAAATTCAGGAATGCATGCACAGCTGGGGAGGGAATGGCACCTTGAACTTTTCAAATGACATTCATCCTGATACACTGTATCATGATGTACTTAATAGTTTATCTTAAGGTATACTTTGTATATGCATTTATTAAATTATTAACAGTGCATTAACTAAAAGAAATCCTCTCCTGAAGCTTAGTTTTAGTTGTTTTTATATAATAGTATAGTAAATGGGGGAACATATTCAAGTGAGTAGAAATTTCACCTATTACCATACTGGCAAGCTAAGCAATGGGAGTTACACAGCTCAAATTGCATGTGATTTTGTGATATTTCACCAAAGGCATTATGTACATGGAAGTCAAAATGATGCAATGCAAAAAAATGATTCTATGTTGACCAGATGGATCTGGTTTTCATTTCTTGTGCAGATAGCAAGATAGCATCTCAAGGGCATGAGCCTTCTCTTGCTGCCTGCCGGGCATCAGCGGAGATGATGACATCTCCCCGATAATCACCTCCACGATCGGCGTTTTGTGAACATGGCCGTGTTTAATCCATTCTGGCCCCTGAGCATGTGCTGCCTTGTTGAGTGTTTTCTTGTTTGATCAGAACATGGAGCATGCGGGGTTAGTATCTATTATTTACCAGCAAAACAAAATCTCTGGTCCTAAGGAAGAAGTTGTGTAATCTATTATATGAGAATGGACTCTTCCATTAGTGTTCTAAAGTATGTTTGGAAGGAAGAGATATTATAATTGATAAGTAGATTTGATTATGGAATTGAAAGGAACACACAAAGATTTTGGAATCATGATTGAAAAAAAGCAGTGTGCATACAAATTTATACTAAAAATCCTGAAATACTACAAATATGAAAAACTGGACTTTGAGAAATGTAAAGATAGATAAATGAAGAAAAGTCTCTTTATATGATGGTTAGAAAATTTATAGAATTTAGCATATTTATAGAACCTCATGAGAGTCATTATTCTACATTATGCAAGTGGACTTAAGTAGACCGTATAATAGTGTCACAGATGGAGAACTATAGTAACTGTTGAGCACCACAGATGTTTTAAATTATAGCTAAATCAGGGAATGTAATTTTTAAGATAGTAGAAGATAATTACACTAAGTGTCCAAAGAAAATGAGATTCTGTGTGTTATATATTGCAAGTTGGACCCCAAAGCACATCTAATATTATTTTCACAAGGGAAGTATGTTCTTCTTTCAGATATATTACAGAGTTATAGTTTGGAATGTAACGATAGACTTGTGCATTTGGAGGAATATAGGTTAGACTTAGAAAACAGTGAAAAGACATTGTTGTAAAGAGCTCTCTAAGAAACTATATTTATGAAATTGAAAAAGATATCATTTAGAAGTTTGATAGTGTTAAGCTAAGATTTAGGTCTGTAATTCATTATGAATTTATTTTTCTATATGCTGCAAGGTATTGATGTAGGGATTTTCTTTTTTATTTTTGTTGTGGTTTTGGTATTTTGTGCATGAACACCTGTTTGTTCCAGCATCATTTGTTGAAAAGATTATAATTTCTTCATTGATTTGCTTTTGTAACTTTGTGAAAACTCAGTTGTCCTATGTGTGGATCTATTTTTGGTCTATACTTTGTTTTACTGATCTATTTTTATGTCAATACCACACTATCTTGATTACTATAGCTTTATAATAAATTTTGATAGAAAATAATATTTATCTTTTAAGTTTTTCTTCTATCTCAAAATTCTTTTGAGCCGTTTTTTGATATAGAAGAACTATTCTAGGGAGAATATAAAGTCTTCTCTTTCATGAATTATATTAGTAAATTTTGTGCCAATTATATGGATCTTCTCAAAGAAATAGCATTTAATTTCATTGATTGTCTCTATTATTTTCTGATATTTATTTCATTTTTGCCTTCTCTGTTCTCTATAATTTCCTTTTTATGCTGCATATTCATTCTTCTTTCCCTAGATTCTTAATGAGAAAGCTGAAGTTATTGATACAAATATCTTTCTAATATAGGCATTTATTGCTACAAATATCACCCCTCCCCCTAACATGTCCTACTTTAACTGACTCCCAAAAGTTTGAAATTGCTGGTTTTCTTTTTTATTTAGACTAAAAATATTTTTAATTTCTTAATTTTTTTATTTCTTATTTGATACATGGGCTCTTTAGAAGTAGGTTATTAGTTTCAAAATATTTAGGATTTTCTAGAAATGTTTCTAGTATTGATTTCTAATTGAATCCATTGTGGTTGAAAATACTTTTTATGAATTGAATTATTTTATGTTTAATGAGATGTGTGTTATGACCCAGAATGTGCTCTATTTTGGTAAATGTTTCCTGTTCTAGAAATGTCCCTGAAAGTTGGCTGATAATATTGTTTAAATATTCTGCATCCTTACTGATTTTCTGTCTGCTCGTTCTGCCAATTATTGAGAAAGAGTATTAAAATATTTGAATAGAATTATTGATTTGAATATTTTCCCATATAGTTCTATTGGATTTTGTTTCATATATATTGACTCTGTTATTAGGTTCATAAACTTAAAAATTCTTAGGTCTTTTTGATAAAGTGACTCCCCTAAATGTGTGTATTCACTTTGCCTATATGTGGCAATATTATTTTTGCTGATATATACTTTGTCTGATATTAATATAGTCATTACAGTTTTCTTTTCTTTTTTTATTGCAGTTTATTATGGGGGTACAAAGTTCTGGTTAAATATATTGCCCATGCCCCTCCCATCCCTCTGAGTCTGAGCTTCGAGCGTGTCCATTCCCCAGACAGTGCACATCATACTCTTCATGTAGATTCAGGAAATGCAAATCAAAACCACAATGAGATATCACTTAACTCCAGTGAGAATGGCCTTTATCAAAAAGTCCCAAAACAATGCGGAGAGATTGTTCCTGGATGCGGAGAGACAGGAACACTCATACACTGCTGGTGGGACTGTAAACTAGTGCAACCCCTGTGGAAAGCAATATGGAGATTCCTTAAACAGATTCAAGTAAACCTTCCATTCGATCCAGCAATCTCATTATTGGGCATCTACCCAGAAGAACAAAAGTCATTCTATAATAAAGACACCTGCACCCCAATGTTTATAGCAGCACAATTCACAATTGCTAAGATGCAGTTTTCTTTTGATTAGTGTTGTCATGACATATCCTTTTCCAATATTTTCTTTTTAGACTATTTTGTGTCTTTATATTTAATATAGGTCATCTCTATTTTTTTAACATGACAATCTCTGCCTCTTAATTTAGGTGCTTAGACCATTTACATTTAATGCAAGTTTTGATATGGTTAGGTTTACAACTATTATCTTGCGATTTCTTTTCTAATTGTTCCATCTGTTCTTTGTCTCTCTTATCCTTTCTTTTTGACTTCATTTGAAATAATTGGTTATTTTTAATGATTTAAGTATTTTATCTTTATTTAGACTAATTAGCTACAACTCTTTTATCACAGTCCCACTTTAAGTGATATTATGCCACTTCATTAAAAATATTATAGTCATAAACTTCCATTTCCTCACCTCTCAAATATCATAGTATTGCTGTCAGACATTTCAGGTTTATTTTATATTATAAATACCATGGTACATTGTTATTATTTTATATAAACAATTAACCAGCTTTTTAAGGGATTGAAATAATAAGAAGGAAAACTGCTCATGTAGTTCCTGTTCCCAGTGCTCTTCATTCCACTGTGTAAAAATCGTGGTCATTCCCATCTTTGTTCCTCTGTACATAATGTGTTCATTTCTTTGTCTGCTTATAAGATTTTTTGGGGTAGATTTGAGTATTTTGATTACAATGTACCATGTGTATAGGTTTTTTTTTTTTTTTTTTTTTTTTTTTTTTTTATGCCTCTTGTGCTTGGAATTTGTTGAGTTTCTTGCATCTGTTGTTTGGTGATATTCCTCAAATTTGAGAATTTTTAGCCATTATTTCTTCAATCACCTTTTTCTGCCACCCCTTCCCATTCTCAGAGAGTCCAAGTGCACGGACATTAATCCATTTCAAGTTATCCCACAGATCACTGATGCTCTGCTCATTTTACATTCTTTTCTTTCTTTCATTTTATTTAGTTTCTTTTGCAATGCCTTTAAGTTGGCAAATATTTTCTTTTGCAGTTTCTGAACTGAAATTAATCTCATCCACTGATTTTTTTCACCATATATAGAGTGTTCATTTTTTCAAGTTCAACCTGGGTTTTCTATATGTCTTCCAAGTTTTTACAACGTTTTGAACATATTTGAGAGAACTGAGTACAATTTGAGAAAATGTTTTACTCTGCTAATTCTAATATCTGGTTGCTTTTGATTGGGCAAAGTTTTTCTTCATTATGTCTCATATTTTCTGCTTCTTTAAATGCCTGGTAACATTTTATGGGTTCCTGGGCATTGTAAATTTTATCTTTTTGGTTACTGGATATTTTTGTATTTCTATAAATATTCTTGATCTTTATTCACAAGGCACAGTTATGTTACCTGGAAACAGTTATGCCCTCTCTGGTCCTGCTTTCAAAGGGTGCCAGGTGGATGGGAGCAGTGATCAGTCACTCCCTACAGTGTAGTGTAGTGTACAGTACAGTGCAGTGTAGTCACTCCCTACACTCAGATGAGACCCTCCTGAGTACCCCACCCAGTGCTCGTGGCTCATAGATTTTTTGTTGTCTGTTTTGGTGAAAACAGGCACTGTTCCAGTTTCAAGTGAGTGCCCGGCACTGTTACCTTGAATCCTTTCTGGGGATTCTTTCCCCAGCCTCTGGTGGTTTCTCCCCTAATATATTCTGAACACTCTGAAGGAATCTCATGCAGGTCTCCTGGACACTATCTCCATTTGTCCCTCTCCTCTTTGGTACCCAGCTATGCCCAGCTGCAGCCACCGCTGCCTCCCCGGTGCTCAGTTGCATCTTTTTAACTCCAAGAGTCCTGAGTCCCACTGGGGATCTCCCGCCCTGCACGCTGGCCTGAAAATGCTCCGGGCAGTAAGCGAGGACAGTGGCACGGCTCACCAGCTTCGCTTCCACGTCTCAGGGGTCTTCCCTGCCTGGTGTCCAGTGTCTCGAAATTCAACGTGTCATATAGTTCATCTCCTGTGCAGCTATTTCACCAGAGAGATAAATCTGTTTTCTGTTACTCCATCTTGTTTGGAAGTGAATTCCCTAGAATAAGTATACTTTTATAACCAAAATCCTGCCACTATATATGTCTATTTAAGTTCAATTAGAAATTGTCATAAATAAAAGATAAACATGTTTTTATCATATATTCTAAGGGTGGGGCATGTAAAATTCCTAAAAGTAATTGAAAATTTCAAACAATTACTTTTCTCCTCAGTTGGCGAGCACTTGTATGATGCCCCTGTGATATCAAACCTATCACTATACTTGTCCTAATCTGGTGACACCACATCTCCTGTTTTTCAGTATTATTTTGGTGTATGTCATGCCTCTTTATGAGATTTGACACTGATTAGTATGTCCTCCTAACTTTTCTTAGCCAGAGCTTGGAAAAAGAATCTCCTGCCAAGCCCTACACGTTCCTCTGCTCCAAGCCTAGACATGCCTTGTAAATATATGTAAAATATGTATTTTCATAGCTACCGGCTTTTATATTGACCTATAAGTGATTCAAAACAAGGAACTACCCTAGAGAATCAGATTATATGCAAACCAAGCACTTCCTGCCCATAATACTTAGTGTTTAGGTTGTTTGGTTTGCGATCCATTTAATTAATCTCTTTAATTAAAAAAAATAAATTAAAGGTAAGTGGAGGGTCACACTTGCCAAACTCCGGTGAGAGTTTCCTTCCGCCACCTGAGTCACTGGGACTCTGTTCTGCTTGGTTGCCCTGCTGGCTGCTGTGGAAATTTTAATGGTGCTATCTTATGCAAAGGGTGCACTCTACAAGTAAAACAAATAAAAATGGGGAAATGCACACTTTGTACCCTGGAAAGGTCGCATTCGCTGGCACCAAAACCGTGGGTTGCAATAACAGGGGAAAGGAGCTGGGCGGTGGGAGCCTGCAGGACTGGTTTCGGAGGAGAGCCAGTGACTGAGCGCTGGAGTGATTTAGTGCACCATCCATTATTCCTGCTTGTCATTTAAGCAGGCTATCTGTATGCGTGGTAGGACCAAGAGGGCAAAGAGGAGGTCGACGGCATGATTTATAGGTGAGGGCAAACACCTGTGGGTTAAGCAGCTCAGAAATTAGCCACAAGTAGCATATTAGTGCAGCTAATCAGGCACGGTTCAGTATTTCGGTTTCTTGATTTGCCCATAAATAAGCTTCTGTGTGGCTACCCCGAGGCCTTGTGGTGATTAACTGCCTTGACCTACAGTAACATACACAGATCCAGCAGCACAATGGGGTTTGCAGTTGCACGCTGTAATCGTGTGATTCTAAACTTGCACGTTTGTGGGCAGAAGGGCTGTGAGTTTTGAGAACCGTGTTAAGGAGTCTTATCCAAGTACTTAACAATCAATTTACTTTTCATTCCTGTACTCCTGTTATTATGTTGACAACTTGTAGGCTCAACTGCCCTGTGACCAGTCATCGACCCTAAAATATTTTCTACCTTAGTGTCTGTGGCAGAAATGGAAGGAAATCTCATCCCAGGGTGTAAATGTTAGGCATCGACCCTAAAATATTTTCTACTTTAGTGTCTGTGGCAGAAATGGAAGGAATTCTCATCCTAGGGTGTTAATGTTGCCATGTTTAGTGAGATTCAAATGCTTTGTTTTATTTTTTTGTGTTATTTTTTGTGTGGGGGAGATGTTTTCACTGGCTGGTGTGTGTTGGTGTTTATCTGTAGTGTCCCCTCATGTCACTTCCATTTACAGCAATGAGGCCAGATCATTTTATGCTCAATTAAAAGTCAACATAACTGGACAACAGTGTCATGGCCCTGTTAAAAATCTGTTATGCATCCATGCACCAGATATTGCCCTGTCCTTTGATCCTAGAGAACAGAGAAGAGGAGTAATAAAAACCAAGCCATCAGAACCCTGGGGCGGATAATCTCTGAGTGTCAGTGAAGGGCTTGATTGATTATGAGGAGAAGACAATTGATCTAGGTGACCAGTGTTGTGAAATTTTACAGGTAATTATGGACACTCCAAAGCAAGTAACAATTCACCAGGAGAGCCAATATCTTCCCATATTATTAAGGCAATTTCTGAATCCCCTAGTCTGTTCTGCGTAGGTTATATTACCACTGAAATTCTTTCAGCCGCATAAAAATCTGGTTATATTGGGAGAGTCAATACTTTGCCTTGTTCCGAAGTCTTTCTCTGACTAATTCCAGGCCACTGTACAGTTTGGGAAGAAAGGAACAGAATGATCACATCGCTTGCAGATTCTCATTCTTAGAAGTGTGTGAAACATACTATTTCAGAAGCAATGGATAGAGCAATGAAGTGTAGCTACAGAGTGGTTAGAACCTGTAGTTAAAATGTGCAAATAAAGAGAAAGTAAAGATGGAAGCACTGTTATGAAGGAACTATCCACAGGATTTGGTAAACAGGTGGCATTTTGGGTGCCAAAGGGAAGAAAAGTCAGAAATACTCCAAGATTACAAGCCTGGGAGAGTGGAATCACTTCTGGAAACGAAAAAGTTAAGAAGCGGTTACTGAAAGATAGTAAACTATTTTAAGTGTATTTCCATTTGTGAGTTAATAAATTCAAGAGAAACCCAGCTGGGATCTGAGTGCTCAACCTCCTCTGCCGTGAGAGTTACATCTTAAACCGAACAGGACTCTTTGGATGGTACCCCTAAGGCAAGAATGTGTCGCATGAATTGCAAATCCTGACCTGCTAATAGCTTTCCCAGGAGCTTGCTTCCTGTTAGAAACCCTTCAATGACTTCATCCATTTATGTGTGGAAACATCTTGCAGTTGCTAGTTGGAGCCCTGGTTGGGAATGTTTCCACAGTATTGCCAATATGTAAGGAGCATGGGCCCGGCCCTCAGCTGTTTGTCACATTCCCCGTGCAGTGAGCAGTGACTTTGAGCCCCGGCAGCCCCGTCGAGGGCCCTGCCAGTGCTGGGGCCAGGAGCTCCTCAGGGACGTGCCTTTGGCCTCTCTCAGGTCGTCTGCAATTGCTTCAGCCCAGGAGTCCAAACACCGATGCCCTGTGTCAGAAGCAGGTGGCAGAGGTGGCCAACAAATATTCCTCTCCCTGAAATAATCACTGGCCTCCTCACGATTACCTAATTCCCTGGACTCGAGACTGTGCCTCTGAGTGTCCAGGTGGGGCTGTGTCAGTACTTCCTGCCCGTGGACCTGGAGTGAGCGTGGTGGATCACTTCTAGGTGGATGCAATTAGGAGTGGGTGGGCCTCATCCGTGCTTTAACCCACACACCCTGCACCCCCAGGCCTCCAGCAACTGCAGCATGTGAAGCTTCCACACGCTCATAGCCTGAGTCCCTGCGTCGCCACTTGGTGGAGACAATTCTGTGGACCACGAGGTCCACACTGGAACTGTGTGCCTGTTAGCAGTGGATCTTTGCTTCATGAGCCACTGAGGTATTGGGGTTGCATGTCACTGAAACATACCTAGTCTACCCTGACTGATGCAACCGCTCTCTAACCATGTAGCACTGGGCAATGTTGCTATCTGCACAGTGTGTAGAGTAGCACCAATGGGACTTAAATGAATGACTGCATGGAAAGTACTTACAAAAGTGCATGATGAGCACCCAGGAAATAGCAGTGGTTGCAATTATCACATATAGAATTTAGTTTCTGTATGGATTTACCAAGAACAGCTTAGATGGGAAAACATTCCTCATTTCTCTAGTGAACAAAGGGAGCGTTCTTCCCAGCATGACTTTTTAAAATGGAAAATATCACAGATGATTCCCCTTTGGTCTTTCTGTTCCCTTCTCATGATTATTATTCCGGGATGATTGACTAACATAAACCTGTTTCAATTGTGTAATATTTTATATCCTATGATTTGGGAGAACATTCATTTCCCATCAAAGCCATTTAAGAAATTCATTCCACTAGGAATACTAACTGAAATTTGTTTGAAAGATGGGGGAAAAAAAGCCTCAGGTCTGTTGTAAACTTCATTCATCCTGGGAGATCAACTTTAGCTTACAGTAGTTTCAATTAATTCCTAATTACTTTTGTGTCATCCGTATATAAGAGGAGACACAGGAGGAGCACAGCATACTAATTTCTAACACTGTTTCTTCCTCAGAGTTGAAAGAAGGCTGTGCTTATTAGGAACACTACAGTGGTGGGAATCATCATTAGTGATTCTTTACATCTGTGTTTGTCTACCTCTGAGGAGCTTGAGATAATGTGTCCTTCACATATTTAAAGAAAAGAAAGATTAAAGAGAAGATCTTACTTATTTTCTCATGAACATCACATGCTTAAATATTTAGCAAGATGTGATTTCATATGACTGAGAAAACCCTCTCTGGAATTACTGACCATTCTTTCGCTTTGAAAGGAGTCCACAGGACATACGAGAATATTGCTATGTTCCAAAAACCCGTAATACTTTCAGATCTTAAGGCAGCTCCTATACCTAGAGGAGTGGAGGGGTTTCCCACAGCAGATGCTGGGCTTCCTTGTGGCCTAAACCACTCTTTGGGAGCAAGTACCTGCAAAGCAAGAGGGTATGTGAACAAAGGAAGTCTTCTTTTTAGAGTGCCTCTCCAAATCATTTTTGTAGAGGAAGCTCTAATAAAATTCTACCTTTTTATTAAGGCAGAAAGAAGGAGGTCAGTCTTGGCACTCATGTTATAAACTCCTTGAAGTGATAGAAGCTGTGACAAGAACAGGCTTTTTTCTGCTGGGACTGTAACATAACAGGACCTTCTATCTCAGGCCCACGTGACTGGTTCCTTTGCCATGGCTTGTACTGGTTTAATCCCGGAGATCTGGGCAGGGGCTCTTGCAGATATAGCCATGGTGTCACTGCCGGTCAGAGAAAATACCAGCTGCCCTTGTACATTTAGCTTTAAAATGAAGCCATTTCTTTGCCTTTGGTGGTATTTAAAATACATTTCCTAGTAGTTACCGTATTGCACATGCCTTCTCCATATGGAGGTGTTAAGTCACTAACAAATATTCTTCACACATATTTGATCCATATTGTCTCTCAAAAATAACCTACTATATTATTTATTTTACCTTCCCCTTTGAGAATTCCTTATCGTTAGTCATAAAATATTTTATTTGCATTACTGCGGTGATGAATAGCTTTATCTCTGAAATCCTAAGCCCTTTTTCTCTGCCACATAGTCATTTGTAGAGTCATATATCAAGTTAAGGCTTTCCCTAAAAATTTTTATCACCAAAGATAAAGCTTTATGAATATAGAATAGGGCTTTTTCATAATAGGTAAGCATAAAAATATTTTCAGAAACAGGATTCTCATATGTTTAAATTCTGTTTAGGTTTTTTGGTTTTTTTTTTTTTTTTTTTTGGCTAAGCCCAAATTACCCTTTCTGACCTTTGTGCTTACAACCTGCTTGGTAGAATCTAGAAGAGCAGGAACTGCATCTGTTGTGATCACCACAGTCCCTCCTTCCACCACGCAGCAGTTGCAGGATTATAAGCCACACGTTCAAAGTCATGGCTACCCTGAAACAAAGGGGTTCCGAACTGGAAATCCACAACTTTGCAGCTCAAGAAACTGAAGCTTAGAAGACTATCCGCCTTGCTTAAGGTCACAGGGTGCTGGCAAGAAAGGTAGGCAGAGGAACCAACACCCCAGCCCCCAGGCTGGGCAGGCCGGCACTGTGATGCTAAGGCAGGAGAGAAAGTGCAGGTTTTCCAGTGGCCACCTGTGGATTCCAGTCCCCACCAGGGACTCTGTGAGCACAAACGCGTTTATTCTCTAAGTCCTAATGAAAGTCCTAATTCTAAAGTCCTAATTCTCTAAGTCATCTGGTAGCAGTTCCAACCTGGCGAGGCTGGTAGCAGGACATGGCAGGCAAGACCTAAAAGGCATTTCCCATAACGCTTGCTATATGCCATTGCTCAAAAATAAACTCCTTTGGCTTACCTGTCCCTCCTCTCCTTTTACTAAACTACGCCGATGCAGTAGACCCACCTGCTAGCCATGGGTGGTAATTGGGGTGAGGGGAGATCTGGCTTTGAGAATCTTCCTAATTTTACTCTTCAATATGACTTGAACTATTGCCAAACATTTTATATGATGAAATGTGTTCATTGAAAACAGCACATGTTACTGACCCTCCCTGTGGCAGATGTCCCCTAAGATGGTCCCAGCAATCCCCACCTCCTGTCTTCCTCCTCTTGTGTCATCACCTCCCCTCAGACATGTCATGGCCCTATGGACTCAGTTCTTAGGATAATAAATCATATTCCAATAAATCTTAGCATATGAGAGAAGTGATGGGATGTCACATCCAAGACCAAGACACAAAAGACCAGGGCTCCCATCCCAAATCCTCCCTGGGGCTCTGTCTTGGACCCCAAGGTGCATGCCATGAGGGTACTCTGACAACCTGCGGTGCACTTAGAGGGGGATCATTCAGTCCCATAGGGGCCCTGAGATGACTGCAGCCCCGAATGACAGCTTGGCTGCAACTTCATGTAAGGCTCAGAGCAGGGGACCCAAGTAAGCTATGCCAGTTTCCAGACACACCGAAACTATGCAACAATAAATATTTGTTTTGGGGGGGCCTCTACATTTTGGGGTAATTTTTTTACATAGCAATGGATAACTAACAATACACAATTCTGTAGCAAGTTAGAAACCTATAGACTGGAGAAACATTTTTCTTTGTAGGTTGTTGTCAGGTAGTATTTTTTTTCTTCATTTTAGAATAAAGCCAAATTTCAATATATATGACGCCGAGATAACAAGATGAAAAATATCCACTCTTAAGAGATAAAGTCTTAGTAGACTAATATGATAAGAGAAACAGTTTAAGCTATGAACCTAGCTTGGTAAAATTGATACCACGTATATTGGTTTAAAAAATGCAAACAAGGTTAATAGCATTAGGACACTCTAATGTGTCATTGCATTTAGTAGTGTAATTGTTCACTCATTTATTTGACAGATATTGATCAGACACCCCACCAGGTATCAGGCTGTACAGCCATGAAGATGTTTAGGGCCAGAATGTGCCCTCAATAAAAAAAAAATCTTTCTAAAATATAAAAAGATCATAATTGACTCTTTTACTTTTCTGTTTTGAACCTGTTCCAACAACTCGTGAAAATCCTCCAACAAGTTTGATAGGAAATTGTAGTTAAGGATTAGCACTTTGAATTATGAAACTATCTAGCTAGACTAACAAATGAGAATGGCCCAGTGACAAACATCTTATTTAAATTAACTCTTTTATTGTAGCCAAAAGGAGGTTTTATATCTCAAGTACAGACAACTCAAAATGGCTACACGAAACCAAGGAATGGTTAGAAAAAAAAAAAGGGAAAAAATAATTTATTGTGAGAACCCTGGACTGATATCTGATGATGCTTGGAACAGCCCTTGAGATGTCAAAGATGATAATACAGTAACAACATTTGGGAAGTATTTCTAGTCTTACACTTAGCCTTTTGGCAGGAATTTATTAAGACAGAATAAGCCTGTGACTTTTCAATTCCGAGTACAATTTGTTTCTCTAATGCATCTGCAGAAATAATGTGTGATGGAATTTTTCCTTCCCCAGCCCCGCCGGTGTGGATGATGATATGCTATAATAGGTTCTCACAGGCCATAGCCCAGCAATATAAAACACAACACATGTACATCTGTGGCCCAGTGTCAGTGCCCTAAATGTACATCAGAAATGCATTAAATCTTCTGATTGCTATTCTGTTTGTACAGCTTGTTGGTTCAGATTTTTTCCTGTAATGTACTCTGCTGATTACCTTGAATTATTGGGATATCCTTGGTAGAACAAGCACACCTTGTTCAGAAATACGATCATAGAGACGTGGCTTGAGCCCTCCTGGTGTTAAGAAAAAAAAATATTTCTCGGAAGTTAAAACAGGTAACTATGTGCTTACTTAAAATCCCATCTCAAAAGAATTTTTGCTTTCAGGTAATTTCGTCAGCATAACCTTCCCAGAAAGCTCAATAGATTCTCCATATTTGAGGCACTGCAGGTGGGTTCACGTCTATGCAGCCTCCCTACTGCAAGGGGAGGAGGAAGGAAAACAGTTTCTGGGTTGGCCTGTGCTCCGAGCAGGAAGAAGCCTCTTGGCCTCTTTCTGCACGACGCGGAAGGCTGCGTGAATGCACCTCAACATACGTAACTTTGAGCGCGAAAGTTGGAAATGCTTTTTTTAAGGATGTTAGCAATGGCTAACATAGAAGTTGAAATAATATAATTACCAGCAAGGAGTGTGTGTGTGTGTGTGTGTGTGTGTGTGTGTGTGTATTTAATGTGTATCATACAATATACTTTAGGTTGGTTTTTGATTAGTGAAAATTGGTTGATCTGATGAAACTACCAACCTTTGTTCCTTTTCTCTTCTGGCCAGTGGTGTGATTCTGTGAAGTTTAGAGATGTGCTTAATGCCCAAGGACCAACGATATGGTGAAGTTAACAGACCAAGATGCTGATGTAAAATATTCATTACCGTTTTTGTTCCGGTTACATGAACAACAACAAGAAGAACTAGGGTGTTACTTCCTCTGCCTTAATCTGAGATTTCTGTACGCTGCTGTCGTTTATCATCGTCATCCCAACACCAGGTTTAAAGACTAACAGTTCACAAAACAGCTACCATCTCCTCTGTTGAGTGGCCTTCGTGTCCCAGACACTGTGCCAGACACTGGGGAGACAAACAGGAGCCCTTGTCCTCAGAACATTGAAAAGCAAGAGGGCAAAGCTGACGGCAAGGAGCAAATTCATAGAAAGCAGTAAAGTGTGTTAGGAGCGAGACCGGAGGCTGAGCCCATGGGGGCGGTTGGCGTCAGCTCCGGGGAGCTGAGCAGTGGGAGCTGCCAGGGCGGGGGGCTGCGGGAGGAGATGAGTGTCGGGGAGATGCCAGAAATCATGGTGGGAATGGTTCGTTTATTTGTAAATGTGGGTCAGGGAAATGAAGATGGAGGGTCTTCTGAAATGTATCCTCTTATCTTTTGCTTCATTTTTTGTCTGTTTTCTGTATGAAAATAAATAACTTCAAGTGACTGCTTTATTGGGGTTGGTATAACATAATATGACAGAAATAACTTTTGAATGATAAGCAGAGAGGTGCATTGGTTTCTAATTTCCAAATTGGTTGCACCGTTGAGCTGTCTACAGGTGACAAGTGTAGTGAGCAGTGTCACAGGGGAGCTGTCGGGAGGAAACACCTCTGCATCGGCGCGGCTGGGGTTGGTCAGAGCAGGCAGCTCATCTGTGGAAAGCCATCATTTTACAGAGAAAAATCCATGTCTGTGAGGTCAATCAACCAATATAGAGCAAATACAGCATTTTGTGAGATATAGGGATATTTATCAACAAGGCTTCAAATTAACCAAAAATTCTTTCAGAAAATTGTAAGGAAAGTTTCTTTAAGTATGTATATCATAGTATTTAGGAATTTTATTACTATTATGAAATGTTTTCCTAAGTGCTGGTATTATTTCATAATTGTTAAAAAGTTTCCTATGGTTGTACTCTGTAAGTAATGCTAATGAGTAATATTTCAGAGCCTGCATGTGGGGTGTTCCTGCCCTAGTATGTGAGCTAGTCAAATGAAAGTTAAGCTGAGTCTTGTCACCTTTCTCTCACTG
Organism: Varecia variegata; assembly: GCA_028533085.1. Taxonomy (NCBI): domain Eukaryota; kingdom Metazoa; phylum Chordata; class Mammalia; order Primates; family Lemuridae; genus Varecia; species Varecia variegata. The sequence goes on from CM052439.1 coordinate 173,977,437, forward strand.
GTCACTGCTACACAAAATGAGGAAATACATTAAGAATGTGTTATGCTTCAGACAGTACTGTCACAAATCTCAAAAAGTTAGTTCAGCCGACAGCCCAACTGTTAATATTGACACCTCCATTTTTGGTCTGTTTTATTTGAGTGTGTGCACTAATTAATTATAGCAGGTTAGCTCCGTTTCTCATCCGTAGTTGGAGAGAGCACACTCTTTCTGATTCTGTAAGAAACTATTTGTCTTAGTCCACTCAGGCTGTTGTGACAAAATGCCTTAGACTGGGTAATTTATGAACAACAGAAATGTGTTGCTTACAGTTCTGGGGGCTGGGAAGTCCAAGATCAACGTGCCTGCAGATTTGGTGTCTTGTTGGATTTGTTCTCGTCTTCATAGATGGCAGCTTCTCACTATATCTGCACATGCTGGGAGGGGCAAGGACGCTCTGGAGGCCTATTTATAAGGACCATTCATGGTCCCCATTCATGAGGGCTCTGCCCTTGTGACCTAACCACTTCTCAAAGTCCCCACCTCTTAATACTATTGCACTGGGGATTAGGCTTCACGAAGGAATTTGGTGGAGACACAAACATTCAGACCATAGCACTGTTAAATTTTAAGATTCTATGTCAATGGTTGCTCCATACAAATGCATTTAACTGTAAAAGCCACATTCTAAATGTAATCTACAGATTGCTGCTATTTTCTTAATATTGTTAGGTAAAATTGCCCATTTTTTCCCACAGACTCTATTAATGTGATTTGATACTTGACCAGAAGTTCTATATTCTTCATTCTTGTAATTAAACATAGATATTTTTTGTCTAAATGGAAATAAACTCTCACAGAATCAAATTGTTAAAATATTAATAAAATTAAAAGGAAAAAGACGATTTAGCTAGTTCTATGGGTTTATTTAGCTAGCTCTATGGCAGAAAGACATAGAATAATATTAAATGTTAATCCATAGTTGTATATTTGGATTAGATATAAAAATAAAGTATAAAATGTTCTTTATTGAGTTGGATATAGTGCAAAAATAGTGTACCTATTAATGAATCATTGTAAGTGTGATCATAGACCAGGAATCTAACTCTGAATTATTTGTGTGTCTGTGCATGTATATGTATGTGTATATGTATGAATGTATATGACAGAGATAAAGAAGGAAACATATATTCACACACATATATATTTATGGAGAAAGAGAGAGAGAAAAAAAAAACTGAACTGAATTTGTTGAACTAAAGCCACCTAATCTTATAAAAATCCCTCCCTGATATTGAATTCTGTGCTAGGCTCTTTGCAAGATAATCTCTATATATATTTTTTTTTAATAAATGACCATCAGGAGGATAATGCTCTAAACAAATTTTAGCCCCAAATTTGCCCAATCTAGAGTATCTACTATGCACGTCGGGATTAAGGAAGAGACGGGTGGAAGAAAGTACAATGTATGTGCAGTATTTGCATGACCTTCTCCAGAAGGTGGGAGGAGGGCATGGCAAGCAGAACTGAATGCTTACATTGAACTTTCTGGGACTGGTGACCAGGAGACATGATTCTGTGAGCACGTGAATTTCTGAAGTGAAGGAGCCATTTGCACTTAATATTTTCATGCACTTTTGACCTGACATTTTGTGATATTGCATTTAAAAAGCAAAGCTTCCTCTTCAATTCATTTTCAACTAAAAACCAAACTACTCCATGAAAAGCTGTGTTTACACAGAACATTTTGTAAATTACATATGTTTTAATGACTGTTTTTTTTGAACATAGCAAAAATATTCACCAAAAGTATGTTAATTTTGTAGGCAAAGGAAAGTACTTAATTCAATGATCCTATCTTATTGACCCACGTAATTCAAGGTCTCTTGGAACAGGTCCTGAGATACCGGTTCACTAGTAAAGTGTTTGCACAGACATGGATTCCTATTTAGAAGCTGCTTTACTTATTCTTAGCCACTAACTAGTCAACTATCTTTAACATGTGGGCAGGGAATTTTCACCTGAGTGCTCAAATTAACTTAGTTAAAACCTATTAGGAATGTAATATTTGATTACATGAGGGCAAGATTAGGATTTATTTACAGTAATAGGTTTTTGTAAAATATTTCTGATTTCTATAATGGGTTGGGACATTACTGTAAACTCACCAAAATCATTGTTTCAATTAATGCTTTAATAAACGCTTAACTGATGATCCAAATATCAGGATTATTTACATCGTGAGATTTTAATAAGATCTTTAAACTCTACTTTTGATAGTGATCTCTTGGCAATTTTAATGTTAATGTAAAATAATACAAAGAGGAAGGAAGAAATGGTGAGAGTAATAGCACAAACTATTAGAAATTTCAAGGCATTTTCAGTCTCAAAATAAGAACCTTTAGATTTTCTGTTCTCTATATCAACTCAGACAGAACAAAGAATGTTTTATAGTGTCTGATTAATCATCTTTCAAAATGAAGGAGATAACTTTCCTGCTGCCCTTACAATTTATTGACAGATATCAAAGTGCTTGGGAAAGTTTAGCAGACTTTTTAGATATAGACATTTAGTAATCTGGTTACTATCACCATAGTGAAGAATGACTGGAAACAAAGACAGGGTAGCAATGTAAAGGGTGTAAGAAAATAAACAAGTGCATATTTTAGTTCTTTTCCTGTTGTTTATTACTGAAATAAAAATGCAAGCAGTGTGAAAAACTTTAAAGGCATCTTTCTCTAAAAGCTGATAATGGGCTAGCCTGTTACAGCAGCTGACATCTCCTAATACACACAAAGAAGAGTATATGTCATGGGAAATTAGCTGTGTGCAGTATTTTAATGTTAAAAAATTTGCAAGCCACAGACTTTGGCGCTGTTACTAACGTCAAACATGGAGACACTTAAAAGGAGTTGTGTTGAATATGAAATTGTATTTCCATAGTTTCCCTTAGACATTTCATTTCTTTCTCTCCCTGACTTTTTAAATTGTCTCTTATGAAAATTTGTATTATTTCAAGGTATAGACATTTTGAGAGCAGTATCATTACCAACAACAATATTGCTGTTTTCATAAGTTCTTGCAATTTGTGAGTATTGATTTTTAAGGTTTGAATGGGCAGGTAGCCCGTGGCCTCTGCATGTGTAAATATTCTGGCAAGTCTCCTTCTAGAATGTTTCTTTCATGTGTCTGTTTGTGTAGCCACTGAGTTTTCAGAAATTAGGTACCTCCTGCTTTGAAGAAAGTCCTAGGATAATGCCAAAACTCTATTGTCCAGGATCTACAGTGTTTAGTAGCATGTGGCATGTGTTTGTCAGTTCTTTTGTGATGCATTCTAAATACCTAATTACAGTACTTGACCAGCCGGAAATCAGTGTGGCCTCAGACTGGGTCTCTCTCTTTCCGCACAACCATTCTGTAGAGGGTCCTGCTCATGCCTTGATTCCTCTAGCTTGGGCTTTAGCCATGTTGATTATACATATAAGGTCCAACCTCATGGCATCCTCTCTTTAAGCACCTAAAGGAATTGTTTCAACTTGGGTCTGTAATACAAATGTGACTCCTCAGTACAATTCAAGGAAGGAGATTAACAGAAGCAAGAGCTTTTAAGTTTGTTCATTTTGATCCTTAAATGTCATCCATAGGCCCCGCGGGTTTTATACTCCCTCAGGAACAAAGACATTGTAGTCATCTATTTAAGAATTGGAGATGAGTTTCTGTACTTCTCAGTCTTACTAAGGCATTCAAGCTCCTAACATGCAGCTGTGGGAGGGTTAAGGTGATCGTCAGAGATCAGTGGGAACTGGAATTACGTTCTTACTTGCTATTTACTGAGCACTCACTTGGCACTGGGTGCTAACAGCTTTAGATGCATCATCTCACTGAATTCACACAATTAAATAACTTCATGGAATAATTCAGGAGAAAGGACTAGGCTGCTCTTCCACTATCACAACTTTTATTACTGAGAAGACAACAGGCAAAATGTGGGATGATTCATGACTCTCTGCACATCCGCAACACCCATCCCGGGGAACAGGAGTAGTTTAGCAAGATGAGGTGCTACCTTTCAATGGTGGGGCTGAGTGTAGGAGGGTAAATGCTGTGGGTTCCCAACTGGGATCTTCCTGTGGGATTGACATGTCTATGTGTTGACTTGTAAAAAGCCAATGTTTGCCTGTGGCATATAATTATGTCTATGTCCTATCTCCATCTATATAGAATCTATGTCTATATCCTTGTCTATGCTTATATGTCAATATTAATATTGATATTAGCATTGATATCAGCATCTATGTCTATATCTATCTAGCTTGGCATTGACAGCTACATCTGCATTGATGTCTACATCTATTTCTATATCTAATCAATGTCTCTGTCTATATGCCTATATTAATATGGCTAACAATATCCATGTCTACATCTGAATCTATATTCAATGAGAGTATATAGTGAATCCATATCTCTACCAATATTGGCCTCTATATCTCTCCCTGTACCTAGTTATGTCTATAATGATACAGATGTGGTCATGTGCATCTACATATATATGTACAGAATCCCTGTGTATGTATTTTTCTGTAGCTATGCTGCATATTGATATCAGTATTGAAACTGGCATCAGTATCAACATAAACATCTACATCTAATCAAATGCTTTCTCTATCTGCATGTCCATGTCTATATCTATATTTAGATACTGGCATCAGAATTGATATCTGCATTACTTTCTATATCTCTATATTTTATTATATTTATTTCTGTATCTAATCCATGTCTATGACTATGCTTATTTCTATATCAATGCCAACACTGAAACCAACATCGATATCAACGTTTCTCTCAATTTCTGTATCTAATCTATTTCTATGTCTATACTTGCATCAATATGGAGACCAATTTATACACCTACATCTGTACCTAATCTATGTTTATTTCTTTATCAGTATCTATATATCAGCATCAACACTGACATTGACATCAACGTGAACATTTCTACTTATGTTTATGTCTTTATCTGTGTTGGTTTTGATGCTGACATTGTCTTTGTGTACATCTCATGTGCAGGTACACCTTCATCTATACCCACGTGTACATACATGCTTATGTCTACATGTAATGCCTGTCTGTAGCTGATCTCCATATCTATTTTGAGATCTATATCTAATCTGTGTTTTTCTTTATATCTACACCTATGGCTATATTAACAGCAACATTAACGTTGGCTTCTATATCTGTATCTATTTCTATGTTTAATCTGTCTATAAATACATACACTCATATTTACATGTAACTCTATGTCTATCTATAGGTATATATATGCCTATGTATATCTTTATCCACACAACTTTATCTATATCTATAACCTCCGTCACCATAGTTATTTAGGGAGTTCATACACATTTCCCTGTCCGCAATGAGTACATCTTCCCCTCTCACCTGCCATTGACCTCACAAATCAACTTTTCCTAAATATGAGCTATTACAAGGAACTTATGTTCAGACATTACCATAATGGGATAAAATTTGGTCTTAGAGTTATAATAGTGGAGTGCCCATCTACATTCACCTTCAGCATTTCTATACATAGCAACCGAGAATTAATGACTGTAACAGAGACAGGCATTTCACAGTGGCAAAGGAATGGTTGCTGGGTGCTGCTGGATGACGGTGGACTGACTTTTCTGTAGCTGGCAAGCTCTGGGAGGACCAGGCCAATTCAGTGTGCATCCTGGTCCACACTCGACGGGCTTTTCTTAGTGTGCTGCTATTCCTGTATCTTTGTGTGGTCAGTGCTGTGTGCCAGGGCCAAAGAAGGTTTTAATGCATACTTGTTAAAGACAGGAAGATGGGAGTAAGAAGACCTCCTTTTTTCCCCAATAGAGGGAGTGCACATTTTTTTTCTCAATTTATCCATCTGCACTTTTTTTTTTTTTTTTATTCTAGCATTTAATGTCATCTTCAACTACTTGGGCTGCATGTTTCTTATTTAATTACTTTGATTCCTTTTTTGATATTCAGACCTAAACTTTTGCAAAGTGTTTAACAAGTGTTTAGCAACGATATCAACGTTTCTCTCAATTTCTGTATCTAATCTATTTCTATGTCTATACTTGTGTCAATATGGAGACCAATTTATATGCCTACATCTGTACCTAATCTATGTTTATTTCTTTATCAGTATCCATATATCAGCATCAACACTGACATTGACATCAACGTGAACATTTCTACTTATGTTTATGTCTTTATCTATGTTGGTTTTGATGCTGACATTGTCTTTGTGTACATCTCATGTGCAGGTACACCTTCATCTATACCCACGTGTACATACATGCCTATGTCTGCATGTAATGCCTGTCTGTAGCTGATCTCCATATCTATTTTGAGATCTATATCTAATCTGTGTTTTTCTTTATATCTACACCTATGGCTATATTATGTATTCTCTTGAATTTTTTTTTTTTAGAGACAACAAGGGTCTCACTATTGCCCAGGCTGGTCTTGAACTTTGAACTCCTGGCCTCAAGCGATCCTCCCGCCTTGACCTCCCAAAGTGCTAGGATACAGGTGTGACCCACCAAGGCCTGGGGAACCTAAGGCTCCTTTATTGAAAGAATGTGTTCTGTGAAATTTGGATTCAGTCAAAAGGCCACACTCAAGGGTCCAAGGCCACAGGTTCCTCACAGTATCTGCGGGAGATTGGTTCTAGGACCCCCCACAGATACCAAAATAAATCCGCAGATGCTCAAGTCCATCATATAGAATGGCACAGCATTTGCATATAACCCACACACATATTCCTGTGTACTTTAAATTGTCTCTAGGTTACTTACAATACCTAATACAATGCCTACGCACCATTTCATTGCATGGATTTGATGTAGTATTCAAGTTTTGCTTTTTGAAACTTTGTGGGATTTTTTTTCTGAATATTTTTGATCTACTGTTGGTTGAACCCATGGACACAGAGGGCCAGCTGTACATATCCAGGGGTAAGTCGTGCTTTGGCAAGTATAAAACAGCTTAAGGAACACAGGAATGTCAAATTGGGGCAGCGTAAAGGGTGGTCCGTGCAAGCCTCTCTGATAGGATGGCATTGAGCTGATACCTGGAGGAAATGGGACAAACTTTGTTTACATCTGAAAGAAGAGATGCCCAGGCAGAGGAGGCAGCAAGTGCACAGACTCAGAGATGGGAGTGGACTCAGCCGCCCGTGGGGAGGCAATGCGGCCAGCACACGTGGGGAGAGTTGAGCGAGGAGCTGGTGAGAGGCGGGGCAGTGAGTGGTGCTGGTGCTCATTTCCATGATGTGGTTTTCACGTGGAACCATGGAGGCAGCTACTGTAGCTTTACACAGGGGTGAGCGGTCACATGAGCACAATTGGCAAGGATAGCCCTGATCACTGTGTGGAAAATAGATTTTAGAGGGCAAAAGTGGACACAGAGAGACCACTTGGATACCACTGGCAGCAATATTGCTGGTGACACGGGCCAGTGTAGCTGTGCCATAGGCTGGGTAGGTGCTCACGGAACCACTTCCTCGCTGTAGGCACGACTCAACCTCATTCCCCAGCTGCTGTGTTTCGGGGGCAGGAGGGCCAGTGCTCGCGCAGAGGAGGTGAGTGTAAATGCTGTGCCGTTTCTGGTTCAGGCAGTAAGGAGAAATCACTCCTTCTCTGGGTCTTCTTTCTCTCACCTCCCCACTGCTACTTCCATGCTGGTGCCTAGGGCAGTGCTGGGACATACTTTTTAAGCTGTCCCAAGCTCTGCAGGGTTGGATTCTGACAAGACAAGGAGGAGGAGATTGTTCCTCACCTTCACCCCACCTATATCAGTCCTAACGAGCTGTGACATGAGAAATAAACCTCCTGTATGGTTAGCTAGTAATTTGTGAAGTTTGTTTGTTATAATCTAGCATTACTTAGCCTGACTAACACTCCTACGTGCAGTAGAATGCTAATGAAATAAAACCCTAAAACTCATGAACTTGACTTAGTAGTTGGGCAGTAGACATTGCATGAGCTCATATTGGAGGCTGGAAAGATACTGGTCCATATTATACAAAATAGAAAATCGTGGGCTGAGTCAGCAGCGCTAGGGGGAGTGCTGGAAATCAACCTGTTAGAGTGATAATTGGCCAGTTTGGAAGGATAAATAAAAGAAAATAGACCAAAAAAATGTGAGGTCGCACTGGGTTAGAAAATCCAAGTCTTTGTAGATCCCAAACATTTGGAAAATAACTGAAAAAGCCCACAGCAAGCAAGGCCCATTAAGGCCCAGCTAGGAATTGGAAACCAGAGTTAAAATGTGGTCCTCCTGCTCAACCTTGTAGTTTTAAGCTATGACCATTAAATTGAGACAGAAGCATGGGCGTGAGGAAGCAAAACATAAAACAGATTTGGGGACATCATCTAGGAAAGAACCTTGGGTATAGTTACAGACACGTGGAAGTGAGTAGAAGCTAATGATTGCAAACTCTGTTATGCATCGTAGTCTCATACTTTGGGGGGATTTATTTTCAATTCTACAACAGGAAATGGGCACCACTGTGCCCGTATTCCAGTCTTATTTTTTTTTTTCTCTGTTTATACTTCTCTCATTCTATTTTCCCTCACAAAATATAGGGGATATTTTTCTGGACAGTATAGGAGGAATTTTTAATTTTTTAAATTTTCTTCATTAACTTCCAAGTCAAATTTTTCAGAATTCTGGGTTAAAAATGTGCATAAGAATGGCCAGTTTTCCACTGGAGGAAGAGTTGGTAAAATTAATTGCATATATTTTTCATCATTGGGTTATATGACTAAGTACAAATAAAGCTTCTTCCCCTATCTCTATAGCATCTCATACTTACCCTATCTAATCTTCATTTTACTTATTTGAAAAAAGCCTGAAGAGTAACACCTGCTTTACAATCTCATTGTGGAGAGTAGGTGAAATATTGAGCATAAAGCACGTAAAGGTACTCAAAAGACAGACAGTAGTTTTATCTTCGTTTTTTCTATTTATAAAAAATGCTTTATTAAAGCTACTTGACATACAACAAACTTCACATTCTTCCAGCGTACAATTCCGTGGGCTTTGACATATGCATACCACTGTGAAATAGTGTCACAATCAGGAATCTGCACACATCTGTCATTCTCAACAGAGTCCTTGTGCCCTCTGCTAATCTCTCCTCTCTCTTCTCAACCCACATCCACCTCTGGACCTCAGGAAACAGCTGATTCTTTTCTGCCACTTTATGTGAGTTTGTATGCCCTGGGATTTATCATCAGTATGGAGAGGATCATGCAGTGTGTACACTTGTTTCTCTTGCATCTTTCACTCAGCTCCTTTCCTGTGAGATTCATTCATGTGGTCACAGGTACCAAGGGACCCGTATTGTTTTAGTGTAGAGTTCTATTCCACGTGTGGACATATGGAATTTGTTTATCCATTCATCTGTTCACACGCAGATTTGTGTCCTTTCTAGTTCTAGGTTATTACAATGAAAGCTGCTATGAACATTCACATAGAGGTCATGGTGTAGGCATATGCTTTCTTTCTTTTTTCCTCGAAGATAAATACCTAGAAATGGAAGTGCATGTTCATATGTTAGGTGAATGTTTAACTTTACAGCAAACTGCCAAATTGCTTTCTAAAGGCAATGTACATTTTGCATTCAAATGTTCCAGTTCTTCCATACCTGCCAAATGTTGATATGCTTAGTGTTTTTAATTTTAGCTATTCTAATATGTGTGTAATGGCATCTCATTGTGGTTTTAATTTGCCTTACCATAATGACTAATGATGTTGAACATTTTTATGTATTTACTTGCTAGCCATATATCTTTGTTGATGAAATGTTTAAATCATTTTCCCATTTTCAATGGGGTTGTTTAATGTTGAGTTTTGAGAGCTATTTAATAATTGTGGATATAAATTCTTTGTCAGATATATGATTTACAAATCTTACCTTCAAGTATGTGCCATCTCTTTTCATTATCTTAATTTCATACTAAGAGCAGACATTTTTAATTTTTATAAAGTCCAATCTAGCAATGTATTTTTCACAGATTGAGTTTTGGTGTTGTAAATATGAAATCTTTGCCAAACTCAAGGTCACAGAGCATTTGTCCAGTAGTTTCCCCTGAAAGTGTTTACAGTTTTAGATTTTCACATTCAGTATATGGTGAATTTAGAGTTAATTTTGTACGTGGTGCAAGGTGTGGATTGCACTGCAGTTTTCTGCATTATGTGAGCATGTGGAGAGTCAATCATTCCAGCATGTGTTAAAAAGGCTATTTTTCCTCCATTGAACTACCTTTGGCCCTGTGCTGAATATCAATTAACCATACATATTTTATGGTTATTTAAAGATTTTCTATTCTGTACCATTGATCTCTTTGCCTACTTTAAGCCAATTTACATTTTGAATGTTGTGCCTTAATAATAAATTTGGAAGTTAAGTAGTCCTATGCTTTGTTTTTCTCTTCCTTTCACTGTGACTAAGTCTTTGGCATTTTCATGCGAACTTCAGAATTCACAATTTCTACAAAAAAGAATGCAGGATTTCATTAAATATATAGATCAATTTAGGGAAAATGTACAACTTAGCACTATTACATATCTCCATTTATTTAAATTCTCTTTAATTCCTCTCAACAATGTTTTACAAGTTTCAGTGTACAGATCTGGCACATATATCCATAAATAAGCCATATATGTTGCTGATTTTGTATATAGTATTTGCTAATTAAATCAGTGATTATTCATTGCTATTATAAAGAAATGAAATTGATTGTTGTATATTTACATGGCATCCTGCTACTCTGCTAAACTCAATTATTAGCTTTATTAGCTTTTTTTGTAGATTCCATCAGATTTTTTTTACATAAATGAGCATATTGTCTATAAGTAGAACTATGATATGTCTAGTTTTGAATCTCTTTGAGTTCATCTTAATGGAGTTCGATGAGCATCTTGGATATGTAGATTAATGCCATCAAATTTACAAAGTTCTCAGACATTTTTGTTGAAACCTGCTGTCCACTCTTCTCTCTCGACTTTCCCTGGCATGCCCACCATTCACACTCGGCTGTGCGCGGTGGTCCCACAGGCTGCCGGGTTGTGTAGCCACCACAGTCTCTGCTTGATTAGCTTAGTTGTCAGCTGACCATTAGTTAGAAGTTTCCCTGAGTGCCTTGGACCACTGAATCTTCCATGCTCTTCTAAAGGCTCCAAGCGTGTGGGTTGGGGCATACGCTTAGCCCTCAGGCACCCCACCAGTCTGACTTAGCCCGCGGGTACTGCTTTCCTAGAGCCTCATGCTCGGCGGGAGGTGACGGGCCCTCTCAGGTCGGTCGTGGGCATTCACACAGCCCTACACGTGTGCATGGCTTCCTAGGGCTCCACAAATACGTTGGAGCTTTTGGAAGGCCCTACTGTGCACATCACATCACTTACATTTTCTTTGTAGTTTTTAGATGGCCCGTTGTTCCTCCTACTGGCAAGGTAGTCTCAGGCAGCTGCGGTGTTAAACAATTTCAGTTGACTATTTGTCACGATGCCTTGGGAAGGGACTTCTCTCTGGGAACTCAGAGCCGGGTTACACGATGAAGCACCCTGCAAATGGAGGTTTCTCAGGGATCTGCAATACAGCTCAAACTGTGACAATTGTGTGGATTTGGCAAATTTTGAAGAGCTCCCGCCTTCACCCACTAGGGAGTGTGAGGTTGTTGGTTTTTAAGTATACCACCGAGTTGGGGAGTCCGTGGGATTATACTGAGTTAAAACACTGCAAACCCCACTGCTCTTAGAGTCCGTGGTTTTTCCTGAGTAAATGCTCTTCAGGTAGTTGTGAGACTTTTGTCAATTTCTAAAGTTCTGAAAAAGTTGATTTGATGATTTTGTCAGTATTTTCATTGTTTTATGGAATGAGTTTATGGATTTTTTCAATACATTATTTTATTCGTTCTGCCCTTCCTTGTTTGCTAACTAGAACATGTTTCGATGTTTGAGAAGAATTGGTACAACAAAAGGTGTCTGCATTAGAAGAGAATGATGAACATTTCTGTGTGGTCCTATTTGTCTAGAGTTGGTTCTTTTTTTGTCTCCATTTTCCCTAATGAAGCATGTATTGAGAAAAAAAAAACCTCAAGAAATATTTGAGGAGATTTTGCCTGTTATCTCAAATACTATTGATTTCACTGTTCTCAATGTCCCTGAAGATTAGCATAGTACTACTTGTTAAAGGTGAGATTAAGCCACTAAATTGTTTATTATACTCAATTGTAAAATCTCATAGTTAGGAGGTGTTTATGATGACACACTCATAAGCATGTGATTTTAGTCATAATCTCATGTAAATATGAATTTTTGTCTCACTGCCAAAATATGTTACCCTTGGGATAAGCTAATGAGTAGATTCAAATGCACATCTGAGTTTTGTTTTTGTATTAGAAAATATCATATTGGCCTGATATGGAAAATAATTACTGATGGTTAAATTATTCAAATTAAATCGCCAAACTCTCACTGACCTTAACAATATTTATCAAGAATTTTTTTCATAAAGAAAGCCCGTATTGCAATCCTTCCTATGGGCCTTTTATAAGTATTTGGAAACGGAACTGTTCCTCTCACTTTCTATTATTACTTATCTTTTTAATTAAATCAAATTTAATATTTATCAAGTGCATATTCTCTAATCTTGCTAAGAAATTTCCATTTTACTCCTATTTTTCTATCCACATTTCCAAATTCCAGGAATCTAGCCTATGCCTACGTGAACTAAAATATAGACACTAAGAGAGAGTTGATATTTACCTACGTTCATCAGAAACCAGTGTAATTGGATAGTATCCCCAAGTGAGTGTGTGAATTACTAACAGCATCTTAGGTTTATTTGCTTAGGAGCTTAAATCTGAATTTAAAATACGTTTTATTGCTCCACCCTCTTCTGCTCCCATCCCTCCTCTCCTCCCTCCCGCTCTCTTTTCCTTCTTTCTCTTTTCGGTAGAGAAATGTGCTGCAGTCTGGGTGGAAGGCATCGCTTTCACGTTCTGTTTAGCTGCTGATTAATTTGCATTACTGGGACTACAAAGATGTGATTCACACATTGCTGTCTTGCGGGTCTGAACCTCCTAGAGATAACAGAGGAGCCTCGGCTGATACTTTATTCAATAGGGCCTGTTTATGACTTCAGCAGAGGCTGTGTTTTCATTTTAAAATGGCTGGAATCTAATTTATTTGGAAGAATTAGGATACACTTTCCCCTTAGAACTGTCAGGCCACACGTGGAATGAAATGGAGCTTGACAGCGGTTTCTAGGGTGCCACGAGGCGGCATGAAAGCCGCTCTGGAAAGCCGGCTGTACCGCGTCTGTTTTCAAAGAGTGTTTCAGAAGTTTATCAATTTGTTTCTAGTTAGGTGGTACATAGATGTCAGTCTGCACCTTTGAAGAGTCTTTAGGGCTAGAATGCTGGTTTATTATGAATACTATGAATATGAGAAAAATAAAACTCATCTCTGAAAGAGTAGTTGGAGGCCCTTATTGGGAGGCAGATGGTGAAACTGGTTTTGAAAGGACTTTCAGGGACCTGAAAGGTACATCATTACAGCAACCCATGGAAAAGTCCGGGAATAATTAAACGAGGAGTGGTTTTCTGTGATTGGCAATGCCTTCAGTCGACTGGGGAAAGCACACGTTCTTACCTGGGGAGTATGTCATGAAAGGAAAAACACTTAAAAACGTGGAATGATCAGGACTTTCAAAAGTACTTTCCTGAAGGACGAAAAAACAAGAAATGTGACAAAACGTCGTGGGAAAATACTTGAGTGTCACTGAAAGGGATATTTTTGGTTTGTTTTTTTATACTTCTTTGTTTCATTTGTGCATTTTCAACTTGGGGAGATAATATACATAACAGGCAATTGCATAGCCCCTTCAGTGACTATGCACATTGCATTATGCTTTTTCATCTCACTCATAAGTCTAGCAAAAGACTGGTATTGTGGAAATATGGTCAATAGGAAAAAGAAAACAATATTCTGCAAAGAAAGGACAGACATGTAAGGAATAACGTAAACAGCCTTTGCAGGACTGAAAATATGTGTGCAGGAAATATTTTGACAGCAACGTTCCTTACTTCCCTAGCAAATTACACGATTGTTTGGGTTTAATGACTTGACTACATGTGTGTTCCTCTGTTTAGAGTCTGTGTTCCACAAAAATAGGGATTAGTCATCTATTATTCCACATAGTAGCCCAGGTCTTAGCTCAGCACATGACAGAGAGTGGAAACGCAGGCACTGCACATCCATGTGTACAGACATACGTGCATGTGAACAATTGCTTGGAGGCAGACAAATGAGTAGGATGTTATGAAATGTATTTTTAAAAATCATGTCAACTTCCTCTTTCTGCCATGAATGAATCCTGCATGATCCCTAAAGAATTATTCCTGATTGCAGAGGCATGTCTAGCCTTGTATGCAAAGCGCTGGTCTTTTAGCCCTAGCAAAGGGATTCCTATTCTTACCTGTCCTGCAAGGAGTGGGCTGCCTTTTCATGCCAAGGGCCCCAAGGGGAGAGCTCTCAGAGAGTGCAGCAATGGCTGGACTATTGAGCATTCTCCGCCCAGGAGCTAAGATTCCACAGGGAAATACTGGTTTGCCACTGCGTGTAGAGCATGTTGGAAGCTTCTACAAAAATAGTTCCCCTGACATGCCGGCTTCACGTTGAGGAGCAAGGGCAAACTTGGAGATGTGGGCTGAGATAGCTGGGAGGCTGGCATCCCACAGAGGCCCTGTCATGGCAGCCAGGGAACCCATGAGCTCCAGTTTACAATTTCAATCTACTGGGGACCATTTTCAGTAGCTTCAGGTCAGTAAACTCTGACGTATGGAAAATAACTCACTCTTTATTTCTAACTTAATCAGCCATGTTATGGTATAGATTTTGTACCCACTTCAAGTGTACAGCTCATGAGTTTTGAGAACTGTGTGCATCCATGCACCATCCACCTCGAACAAGCAGTGAAATTTCTATCACTGCCAAATAGTTCTCTCAGTCTTCTTTGGAATCAATCTCCAGTCCTGGACACAGAACATCACTGATCAGAGTTCTGTCATCACTATTCCCCTGTTTAAAATTTTACATGTGTGGAAACAAACAGTATGGGCTCTATTGTTCCTTGTTCATTTTGCTCAAGAAAAACTTGGAAAATCATCCATGTTGTTGCATTTATCAGTAGCATGTTCTCTTCACTGCTGAAGAATATTCTGTGTTATGAATACATCACATTTTGTTTGATTTACTTCTTGATGGACATTGGGTTGTTAAAATTTGGGGACTACTAAAGTTGTGACTTTTTTTAATAATTTGTATTTCACTAATGACTTGCAACGTTGAGAAACTTTTCAATACCATGTTTACCACATGTACTTCTTTATTGGTGAGGTATCTGTTCAAATATTTGTTCATTTTTAATTGGGTTGTTTCTCCCTTTGTTATTGGAGTGTGAAAGTTATTAATATACTCTGAAGACAATTATTTTATCTAATCTACAGGTTGTGAACATTTCCTGATGTGCAAATTTTCTTTCTCTTAATGATGTCATTGGAAGAGCAATTTTTTAAAAAAAAGTTTGGATAAAGTATATTTTATCATTGTTTTATGTTTTGTGTTTTGTGACAAGTTTAGGAAATCTTTTCCTTCTTCAAGAACTTGAAGATTTTCTCTTATTTTCTCTTCCAAAAATCTTACTGTTCTAGCTTTTATACTTAGTGATATGCTGTATTAGTTTGATTCCATCCAATTTGGGGATATTTTACAAGGTAAGTTTCAATGTTCATTGTTGTTTCCATAAATCAGATGTTCAAGAACCATTTGCTGAAAAGATTTACTTTTACCCACCAAGTTACTTTGACAGGTCTGTTGAAAATCAGCTGGATATGCATGAGTGTGTCTGTTTCTCTACCGGCAATTCTGTTCCATTGAACTGCATGACTATCCTTTCATCAGTGTCATAATGTCTTAATTTCTGTAGCTTCAAGGTAAATTTGGAAAGCCGAGAGGGCAAGTATTCATAATTTGTTCTTCTTTTTATAAAATTATTTTAGTTCTTTATCATCACTTGTGTTTTCAAATAAATTTTCAAATTGTCAATTTGTTCAAAAACTTTGTAGGGAGGGACATTGTGAATGCATTGAATTATAGATAAATTTAAAGAAAATTGGTATTTCTGTAATATTGAATCTTCCTATCCATGAACCATTATCTCTCTCCAGGTTTCAGGTCTTCTTTAAACATTTATCAATATTCTGTATTTTCAGTGTGCAGGACGTATTTGGTTAATTGAATTCTCTAAGTATTTGAAGTTTTCAATGTTATAGTGAACTGTACTTTAAATAATTTTAACTATTTTTTAAAAATATGCAGAAAATACTTGGGGTTTTCTTTAATTTTTGAAATTTTATATGCCAACCTTGAAAATTTCACTTTTAAATAAATGTTAGTGAATATTAGCATTTTTATAGATTCTGTAGAATTTTTCTTATATGCCCTGTCATATTTTCTGTGAATACAAATAGTTTTAATTCTTCCTTTCTAAACTGTGTCCCTTTTAGTTCTTTGTCCTTGGTTTAATGTTCATTTGGACCTCTTTTAAAAGCTT
Source organism: Varecia variegata (assembly GCA_028533085.1). Taxonomy (NCBI): domain Eukaryota; kingdom Metazoa; phylum Chordata; class Mammalia; order Primates; family Lemuridae; genus Varecia; species Varecia variegata. Next base: position 173,994,079 of record CM052439.1, read on the forward strand.
AAAACAAAAATGATAAAAGCACACTTTTGTTTTTTAATTCCCAATGTCAAGATGAAAAAATTTATTCTCCATTAAGGATAATGTTAGCTGTAGGTTTACCAGTAGCTGCTCTTTATCAGGTTAAGGGATTTCCCCCTTTTTCCTGATTTACTGCATTTTTAAGTTATGAATGGACTCTGATTTTGTCAAAATATTTTCTTTATTTATTGAGGTGATCATATGATTTTCTTTCCATATTATGTTAACAGGGCAAATGGTTAATCATTTTCAAATGATAAACCAATCTTATATTCTATAATAAACCACATTTTATCATGATGTATTATTCTTCTTATATATTTCTTAATCCAATATACTAAAATATTGTGAGAATATTTTTAAGATATGATCATGAAGGATATTGGTTTCTAGTTTTCTGATTTTGTCTTTGGATTTGTTTTATCTGGGTAATTCTGACTTTCTTAATTGAGTTAGAAAGTGTTCCCTCTCTCTCAATTTTTTAAAGATTGTGGAAAAAATAGAATTGTTTTTCCTTAAGAAGAAATTCCATAGAATGTACCACTGAAATTATCTAGGTGGGCCTGAAGGGTTTTTGTTTTGTTTGGCATTTTTTTATTTGTTTTGGTTTTGTGGAAATATTTTTCATATCTAATCAATACAAAGGTATACATGTTCTCCACTTCTTCCTCAGTCTGCTTCAGTAATTTATTTCTTAAAATAAATTTGTCCATTACATTTATGTTGATCAAATTTTGACAGTGTTCATATTATTCCATTGTTATTCTTTTAATATTGTTCAAATATTTATTGATAGCCACACTCTCAGTTAAGATACTGGTAGCTTTAGCCATCTCATTTTTTATGTTGCTCCATCTAGCTTGGTAGCTATCAATTTTATTGAACTCTTCAAAAATATAGTCTTTATTGCCATTAATTTTCTCTGCTGTTTTCCTCTTTTCTATTTTATTAATTGTTTTCTAGTTGTCAATATTTCTTTACTCCTATTTATTAGAGGTTCAATTTTCTTTCTTTTTATTATCTTTTAAGGTAAAAGATAATTGGCTTTAGGCTGTTTTAAAATAAAGTATTTCAGGTCATAAATTTTCCTCTAGGAATTGCTTTATTAACACCTCAAGTTTTGCAAATTTTTTTCATGATTCATTTAAAATTTTTTAATCTTCCTTATAATTTTCATCTTCAACCCCTGGGATATTTAAACATGTTTTTCCTAATTTCCAAATATTTGACTGGATTTTCTTGGTATATTGTTGTTGTTGATTTTAATTTTATTTTGGTATGGTCAGATAATATATTCTATATGATTTCAATTCATTTAAGTTTATTGAAATTTGTTATGTTATATGATCAGATCTATCTTGGTGAATTTTTAATGTGTATCCAAAAGGACTGTGAATTCTTCTGTTGTTGCAGGGGGTTCTATCATTTTAAATAAGTTCAAGTTGGTTGATAATGATTGATTTTCTAATTATTCTTTCAACTGCTGAGAGAAATGTGATAAAATATCCAATTAAAATTTTGAATGTATACATTCCTCCTTTCAATTCTGTGTACTCTTATTGCATACATTTGATATTATATTTGTAAGTACATAGTCATTTAGTATTTTTATGTATTATTAATTAATGTATTCTTTTATCATTATAAAATGTCCCTTCATCTGTGATAAAATTATGTGCTGAAGTCTATTTCACCTAATGTTAGTATAGCCACTCTAATTTTCTTATGACTATTGTTTGTGAGGTACATCTTTCCGCATAGTTTTACTTTTAAACTATTTCTCTCTGAATGTTAAATATGATTTTTATAGGTAGTAGGTATTTGGAGTCTTCTTTTTTTTCCGTTGTGACAATCTCAGCCTTTTAATTGGAGAGTTTGATCATTTATACTTAATGTAATTGTTGATATGGGTGAGTTTAAGTTTTGTATCTTGCTATTTCTTTTCTTTAAATATTATAATTTTTGTTACCTGTTGTCTCTTATCTTCTTTCAAATTAAATATATTTTGTAGCTTAAATTTTATTTTATTATTATCATACTAATTACACTTCTTTTTTGTAATTGATTTAAGGTTTAAAATATGTATTCTAATGTCTCACTTCCTACTTTCAAATTATACTATATCAATTCACAAAAATATAAGCTTACAAATGTATACTTTCATTTTCCTTCTCCCAGTATTTGCATGATTATATCATAGATTATATTATACATATATTATAATCCCTTAAAGATAATTCTTTCTTTTTTAACAGATAGAGTCTTTCTGTGTTGCCCAGCTTAGTAGTCTCTAACTGCTGAGTTCAAGCAATCTTCCCACCTTAGTCTCCTGAGTAGCTGAGACTACAGGTGCATGCCACCACACCTGGTTTGTTCTTATTTTTGCTTTAAATTATTAATATCAAATATCTTTTAGTAATTTCAAACTAAAAAAAACTTTAAAAATGTTTTCCCATATATTTAAATTTAAAGTTTTCATCCAGCATCCTTTTCTTTTAGCCCCCCAAACTATTTTAACCTTTCTTATACTGAAGGTCTACTAGATACAAATTCTCTCAAGTTTTTTTCTGAAAAATCTGTTTGTTTTTTAAAGAATATTTTTTCTAGATATAAAACACTAACTTGACTTTTTCTTTTTAGACTTTAAAAATAGTATTCTTTTATCTTCTGGATTGCATATGTTCTGATTGGAAACCTGTGATCATTCACACTTATTTCTTTGTATGCAATGTATATTTCTTCTCTGACTTTCTTATAATTTTTCTCTTCATTACTAATTTATGACAATTGGATGATGATGTGACTTGTTGTTTTCTTTATGTTTATCTCATTTCTGTTTCCTGAGTTTCTTTAATACATGAATACATAGTTTTCATCAAATTTGAAAAAAATTGTGAAAATGTAAACATTTTTTGTCCCACTGTTTTCTGTTTCTCTTGAGAATCCAATTATATGTATGTCCGACTTCTTGATAATACGTCACATTTCATTAAGGCTGTTCACTTTCTGGTATTTTTTTCAGTACTTCCGTTTGGTTTTTTTAAATTCAAGATATTTTTATATTGCAGTGTCTAATCTACTATTAAGTTAGTCTATTCCAGATGTTGGATTTTTCAACTTTAGAATTTGCATTTGCCTTTCTTTTTGTAATGTTCATTCATTTGTCATTATGTCTCAGTTTTCCTTTAATTCCCAGAGCATTTTAATAGCTGTTTTAAAAGAATTGATAATTCCATCATCCCTGTCATTTCTAATTATTTTTCTAATGACATTATAAATCTTATTTGTTACCTGTTACCATTTCCTGTTTCTTTACCTATCTAGTCATTTTTGACTAGATGGTTGACATTGTCCTTTGATGTCTACTGATTAGGATGTTAAAAGTTTATGTTGTATTGCTTTCCTTAAAAAAGAGAGTTGAATTTATTTTGTCAGATTGTTAAGTAAATTATAGATTATTTTTAGGCTTCCTGTTAGGTAGGTCTCTAAATTAGACTTCATTTCTTGATTAGTTTAACTTTACTATTAAGGCATATGTTTGTTTCATAGTACTGCTGTAATAAATTTTCACACACTTAGAGGCTTAGAATCTCACAAATTTATTATTATTATTATCTTATAGTCTTGTAGGTCACAAGTCTTAAATGAGTCTCTCTGGACAAAATTACGGTGTTGCAGGGCTGTGTTTTGTGTGTGTTTTCTTCACAGGATAATCTCCTTCTTTCCTTTTCCATAATCTAGAGGCTGCCTAATTCTTATGCTCAGTCTCACTTTCATCTTCAAATCCAGTAAAGGCAAGTCACATGTTTCTCATGCTACAGCATTCTAAGGCTGGCTCTCCTGCTTTTCTCTCTCACTTGTAAGGGCTTTTGTGATCTCACTGGGCTCATCCAGATAATGCAGCATAATGTCTCTATCCCAAAGTCATTTGATTATCAAACTTAATTTCAACTGCAACCTTAATTCCTTCTTGCTTATGTAATATAACATATTTAAAGGTTTGGAGGATTAGAATCTGGACAATTTGGGGAGGCCATGATTCTCCTACCATAAGGCATAGCATTTCTGTGCCATCTACCAAATGTCCAGTGCTTTCTTCTTTGGATAGCCAGAACTCAAATGTTTCACAGCTCTATGTAAGTTTTTGGAATGGTTCCCCCTGCAGAAACTCCGACATTTTTGCTTGCCTTTATTTAGTTTTACCTTACCCACACGGAACAACAGACTTAAGGAGATGGCCTGCAGATACTTGGAGTTCATTCTGCATATCTTCCTCCTCTCTGTTCTTCTACTGTACAAATTCCGATTGCATCAAGCATCCTGAACTCTCTCCTCTGCCCCCTGTATTCAGTAAGACAACTGTGTTCTAGTTGGTTTCCTCCTCCCTGCACTGCAGTTTGAAAATTAACTCTGCCAGAAATCCAGAGTGATTTTTGGAATCACCTTGGTAGTTTTCTAATCTCACAGTAATCACAGTCCTACACTGCCTATATTTCAACATCTATAAGCAGTTATTTCATCTCTTTTTCCAGGTTTTTATATGTTTAGAGCATAAGGGCAAATCTCCAACCAGTTACACTACCAGATTGTGCAGGAAGCATGGTACCAGCATCTGCTTTTGTGAGGGCTTCAAGGAGCTTCCAATCAATGGGGAAGGCAAAGGGGGAGCAGGCGTGTCACGTGGTGAGAAAAGGAGCAAGGGAGAGAGGAGGAGGTGCCAGGCTCTTTTAAACAACCAGCTCTCAATGAACTAGTAGAGTGAGAACTCACTCATAACCACAGCGATGGCACCAAGCCCTTCCAGAGGGATCCACCCCCATGCCCCAAACACCTCCCACCAGGCCCCACTTCCGACACTGGGGATCAAATTTCAACAGAGATCTGGAGGGCCCAACATCCAAACCGTATCAACATGGAAGCCAACAAAGGCTCGCTGCAGCTGTATCATTCCTATATCTCTCTGGTAAGTATCTGGCTCGTCTGGTGGTCTGTTGTTTGCCCCAGGTGGGATCACAACTCCAGACCACTACAGCATTGGCTGTCCCCATACATTTGCCACTGAGATGGCCAGAGTTTCCCGTGACTACCACGGACATGGTTTTCTCTGTTCCAAATCAAGTCAGTTTCCTCCAGAAACAAAGCTCTTGGGTGTCATGGCTTACATCACTCTTAAGGAACCTTTGTGCTAGTAGATCAGGGTGGGACAGGAACTGCCCTAGATAAAAATACCACAAAGTCCCATTGCTCTTACCCATGTTGGATAGTCTTTCTTGCCTAAATGCTTTCCAATTTTTATATAGCCTTAGTTAAGTTCCCGAGTTCCAAAAATGATGATTTCCGACAATGTTGTTCGATTTCATCATTGATTTTGGAAAAGAGAATTTACTGAACTCCTCTCCCCATTATTCTGGAAAACTTGACTCCATTAACAATTACATTGTATTAAAGTTAGTTCTTCCCAACTTAGTGCTTTAAGTATGCTCTAGGAAATAAGTTTTCACATGCACCTGGATAATTTTCAAAGATTAAGAGAAACCTATTCTAATCACACTTGTGGCTAAAACAAAAACTTATATTCTGCCAAATTCGAAAGCCTTCTGAAGTGCCTCTTAAAGTTCCCCTCTAATGTGCACCCCCCATTTTTTAAAAAGACCAATTGAAATATAATAGAGCTGCTGAGAAGATTTGCTATAATCTTTTCTTGCCCAGTTTTGCAGTCCAAGTAAATCTACTTTAAAGTCCTTTTACATTCCTGAATGAAGATGAACTGATTTAGAAAAGCCATGAAGAGTCACACTGCTGGCTTAAAGTGGATGAAGGAGCCCACATGCGAAGGATCTTACTGCGCGGCTCTCTTCCTCCCGCTGCCATTGGCAACGGCGTCCGCGCCTGGAAGGATGATCGCTATTAAAAGGCCCATCCTAAGTTATGGGCACACCATGGATCAGGGCATATTTTAAAAAATTTTGAATGCTAATCTTCTGTGTTTCTATTCAAGATACTAAATACAGATTTTAAGTTACTTAGATACACTTTTGAAATCAAGTTCTGAAGAAGATACTTATGCTAAAATGCATACTTTTGTTAATTCAATTGAAACATTTGAAAAAGCGTGCATTCACTATATATATAGAAAAAAAGCCATATCATACAATATGCTTGAAAGAAAAAAATAATTTCCTTATGAAGCTTATTTGGAATTTCAAAGCTTCAGACATCATCTATTTATATATAACTTCATGGCTGAATTCATCTATTAAAAGGAATAGGAAAGCATCAATAAATCCCCAGGATAGAAAGAGAATATTTTCTAGTATGCAGGTCCAAATACTCGGGTAAAACAAATGTCTGTGATAGTGTCTTTCTTTGTCTCTGTCTTCAGTTCAGGCTTTAAAACTGAACATTAATTAGGCATTGCTTATGAGGCAGCTCAGATCCAAAACTGAAAAAAAACTTGTCAAACTGTTCACATTATATTCCTGTAAAAAGCAGAGAATATTCAAATTCACGGCCTGTATAATCACTAGATAAAATAAAACAATTCGTTAACATGGCTACAAGAATTATCCCTTTAAAATATTTTTCACCTGAAAAACTTGCTAACAGTTATTTTACCAAATCCAGTTTATTTTTCTTTGTTTTTTAAAAACACTTCATTGAGCTATGATTGACATTAAAAATCTGTATATATTTAATGTATACAGCTTCATGAGTTTGGAGATAAACATAGACCCATGAAACTATTGCTGACATATATGCCAGGAACGTATCCATCACCTTCAAAAGTTCTCTTCCACCATCTTTATTTATTATTATTATTATTTTGTGGTAAGAACACAACATATCTATCCACTTAGCAAATTTGTAAGTATACAACTAGACCTCTAGGACTGATTCGTCTTTTACAACAGAAACTGTCTACCCTCTAACTGGTACCTCCCCGCTTGCCTGCGCCATCCTCTGGCAACGGCCATTCTGCTTTCCGCTCCACTGACTTTGGCTCTTTCAGAGTCATCGTAAAAGAGGTATCCTGTCGTATTTGTCCATCTGTCACCAGCTTATTTCACTTAGCATAATGTCCTCCAGCTTCATCAATTTTGTTGCCAATGGCAGGATTCCCTTTTATTTAAAGACTGAATAATGTTACGTTGTACGTATATATCATTTTTCCTTTGTCCATTCACCTGCCCATGGAAGGGTTGTTTCCATGTCTCCGCTATTGTGAGTGACGCTGCGGTGAACACGGACTGCGCGTGTCTCTTCGAGAGCCTGATTCCAGCGCCTTTGGCTGTATACCCAGCAGTGCGATTGCTGTGTCATATGGCAGCTCTACTTTTAATTTTCTGTGGAACCTCCACACTGGTTTCCATAGTGACTGCACTAATTTCTATTCCCACCAACAGTGTCCCCTTTCCTACACATCCTCTTCAAGATTTGTTATTATTTTTTATTAATAGCCACTCTAACAGGTGTGAGGTGATGTCTACTTGTGGAAAAATCCATTTTATACATGGAGAAAATTCCAAAAAAAATTTATTGGAATCACATATGGGATCTGGACTAAAATCTTTTTGGATACCATTTGCCTCCCTAAAAGGGAGGGCTGGGTAAGTGTTTTGCTTAAATTAACTAAATGCTAAACCATATGATTGTTTAAGGAGGCAAATATATAGACAACCAAACTGGACATTTGCATTTGCCTTAGTATGTTTGGTCAGCTAGAACAAAATACCATAAACTGAGTAGTTTATAAGCAATAGAAATTCATTTCTCACAGTTCCGGACGCTGAGAATTCCAAGATAAAGGTTCCAGCAGATTTGGTATCTGGCGAGGGCTGGCTTCCTGGCTCATAGGTGGCACCTTCTCACTGTGTCCTCACGTGAGGGAAGGAACCAGGCCACTCTCTGGGGCCTGTTTATAAGCACACTGATCCCATTCGTGACGGCTCCACCCTCAGGTACTGATCACCTCCCAAAAGGCCCCACCTCCTAATACCATCACCTTGGGGGTAGGGATTTAAATATATAAATTTTGGGGAGACACAAATACTCAGACCATAGCATTATCCATACTTAATTTCTCTGTCAATATTTTCTTATTTCAGAAGATTAATTTATCCCCATATATTTCAATTTCGATAAGTAGAATTTATCTGACAAATTTGGCAGGATCATCTTCCGCAGTAGATACTAGAAGACCATGGCACTTTAGAGAGAATGGGGTGAGTGGGACATGTATGAGAAAATTCACTCACTTAAGGCCTGTTGGGTGCCTGTGTGTTAATAGCATCAGATGCATAAGGCACCCTCAGTGTCTGGGATGGAGAAATAAATGAAACATGGAGCCAGCCCCAAGGATGTAAAGACACAGCAAGTTAGATTTTATATTACGGTGTGTGTGATAGTTCCATTAGTGCCCTAAAAAACAAGCCCAGGATACCAGCTGGGCAAGGGAAGGAGTGTCAGTCTTCCCATCCCAGCAGGAGGCCCTGGAGATGACCCTGGGGATGCACAAGGACAGTCAGGAAAGGACAAGTGGCATAAGTGGGGATAAATGTTTGTGCGAATACAAAAACTACAGCAAACTTCCGAAAAAGTGCAAGTGGTTCCTCATGGTTGGAGAGGGTGTTGGGGAAGATGAGGCCAGGAATGTAAGTAGGATGTGGACCATGGAGGTGCTCTAGCACATTCCAAGAATGTGGCCATCATCCTGAGCGGGGTAGGGAATGTTACCAAAGGATGCGTTAGCAGAAGAACAGCACAATGACGCCTGCCTGTTGGAACCGCCTTGGGGATGTGGCATAATCACAGGAGCAGGGAAACCAGAGACAGTTGCAAGAAAGTGTGTGATGTAACCAGAGCAGTGGCCAAGGGTGTCAAGGTGGGAGATGAAATTTGAAGGTGCTTTTGAATTGGAACTTCTGTGCTGCTGATTAGGTCAGGAGGTTGTAAAAGACAACACAGTCAAGGATGACGTTCACATTTTTCCCTCAGCACCTGGGTAGAAAGTCTCACCATTGCAGAAAATGGCAGATACGGTTGGGACCCTGCAGAGTTCTGTGCGGTGTGTGGCTGCAGATTGATGGGTGGGAAGGAGTAAACGGATGACACGTTTCGTCACAGAAATTCTGACTGTGGGGAGATTCAGATATAAGGAGAGGACCAGAATTCATGGTAATATTTAACTGAATGATAAATTTATGATTCCACAAAGAATGCAGGTCCTAGCTAAGCACACTTAGATACAGTGGGAAAAGAGGAATATTCAAACAAGCAATTCAGAAAAAAAGTAATATTTGTGGCAGGTGGTCTTGGCCAGAGCCCCCAGTGATCTCTACTTCCTGGTGTCTGTGGCCTTGTATAACCCCCTGCCATGTGCAACTTGCTTTCAAACAACAGAAGATGGCAGCATGGAGGGGACACCATATCTCCGATTGCAAAACCAAATGTGGCTATTTCCTTCTTGCTAGCAGACTGGTCCTGGCGCCTTCTTGGTTTGCGTACTTTATGGAGGTGAGCCACTGCGTTGGAGAAACCCATAAAACAAAGGCATGAGGGTGGCTGTCAGCCCACGTCCATCTAGAAGCTAATGTGCCCAACTCCAACAGCCAGCAAGGAACAGGCTTCTGCCAGCAGCCACTCCAATTTGGAAACAGACCCTTCCCCATCTCAGCCAGCTCAGCTGCTGCTGGGATCTTGACTGCAGCCTCGCGAAAAACTCTGGGAGAACCCAGCTCAGCTCTGCTCTTCCTGACCCACCGCAGGTAAGACAATAGATGTTTGTTATTTTAGGCTGCTAGGATTTGGGGTGATTTGTTATGCATCAGTAGATAGATAATAATGTATTTAATGAACAATTAAAAAATAATATTTCACAATACATTTTATCTAAAGAATGACCAGAAAAAGAGGAAACAAGAAAGAAACAAGAAAGTGCATTCCCAGCAACATGACAGAAGGAGAAAGTTCAAAGAGAAAGGAAGAGTATAATATCATAGAAGCGTCAAGTGAATTAGAACTGAAATTCCTGATTACTTTAACACCATATAGCAGCGATCCCCAAACTTTTTGGCTACAGGGACTGGTTTCATGGAAGACAATTTTTCTACGGATTTGGGGTGGGGGCTGGTGGGGTGCAGAGCTCAGGTTGTGATGCGAGCAGTGGGGAGCGGCTGTAAACACAGATGAAGCTTCACTTGCCCGCGGCTCACCCACTGCTGTGTGGGCCCCCCTCCCCTTCCAAAGTTTCATAGAACATAGTTCACAGCTGGGGGGTGGAACTGGGTGGGGGGACAACAGAGCTCTTTGGCCTGGTCCCTCACAGGCCGAGGACTGGTACCAGGGGATGGGGACCACAGCCATAGAGGATGCCATTACTTCCTGTGAATTTCCAAGTTTGGGGTGGTCTTACTGGAGGGAGAACAAGATCATGGGGAAACAAGGACTAGGAAATAACCAGGCCAGGGAAATGGAGAACTGGGAACAGGAGTGGGAGCAGCAGCGGGAAAGTTAATTGGGTTTTTGGGAGTGAATTATTTTGAGTGTTTTATGTTGGGAATGACCCAAGCATATTTACTGGTTCAAAGAATATTGCTAGAGAGAGTATGAGCTTGAGAGCATTAATTTAAAAAAAAATAAAAAGGAATCAAAATTGTTGGAACAGTCCCACTGCATGGAATGAAGGGAAAGGCACACACATCCCTCTGGAAAAATGAACCGTGGGGAGTCCTTGGAGCCCAGCTCGCAGGAGGCACCTGCACCTCCCAGGTGTTTACCGTCCACCAGCCAGAGCCTTCTGCAGCCCCACATGGGCGAGGCCAGGATGGACGCCAGATACGGCCAGAACATGACACTAAAAGAACAGTTTGGCCCCACCCCACAGAATCTACCCTCTTATATTACCTCTTTAGCCCTTAATTCTTCCTGGCTGCTTTTAGAAATGATTTCTCGGTGTGTTCCATGTTGAAATTCCCATGCCTTTATGTTAGACAGTCCAATCACAGTTGCTAGTAAAAATATCTTTCATGAAATTGATGCAATTTAAAAATTAATGTTATCTTTATGTATTAGAATTTAAAAAATCCATATGTGATAAATCTGCATATATGATAAAACTGGTTTTATGCTTTCTGGTATTTTTTTCTTGACAATGATTATAAAACTAAAAAAAAAAAAGGAGAAAGTCATAATTTACTGTATTTGTTCTGATTTGCATGCAATACTTTTCAAGTATTGGCATATATTTATTTCTGAAATTAGCAACCCATCTCTCTCAAAATTTCAGACGCATATCCCTAAAGGCATCATGCATACGTGTGACCCACCGGGCCTGCAGTTCTTTGACATCAAGCTGATTTCTCTAAACCCACAGCGTGATATTCTAGCACTTAATTTAGAAATGCAGCTTAAATCACAGAAGCCATAATATGTCAAATGATCCCACACTCGCAGGGGGAAAACAGTAAGTAATGAAAAAACTATGATTGCTTTTCTGTCCCTCCAAATGACAGTTATCACCTCAATGACCTGCTCCGGGCGGACCGGTCTAAGCCCGGCACACTAAGGGATAACGTCATCTAACAGGGCAGTTACAAAAATCAATACAAAACCCATTTCAGAGATACTCTGTGTAAGAATCCTGGTGTAATGTTCATTTATTGAATAGGCCTGGGGAAAAAAACACAACAACTTTTCTGATATATATGCCTTACCTCCCAAGCAAAGGAATTCTGTAGGTAAGCAATAATTGTATTTTTCAATCTATTACTTAGACTTGCCATGGCTCCGGCTGGAATCTAATATATGGGTGACGGCCATAACTCAATTACGAGGCCTCAGCAGAGTCCTAGTGTATTCAAAGAGCAAAGGGACAGAGCAGGACAGCTCCCTGTGCTTCTCTGGCGAGCCTGCCAGTGTGAGGAAGAGAGGAAGTGTGTGAGTGCTCACTTCCTCACAAGCTCATCTCGTTGCCTCTTTGACTACTAAGGAATTTGAATATTCAAGTCATTATATGTAACCTGGTCATATACTTTCCTTGCATTCCTTGCTGTTAACGTATCCCATGCTAGGTCCACACGGAGAACAAATGCATTCCTTTTGAATAAACAGGAGCATGGCTGCTACAAGGGGCCATGGCTGGTGGGAAGTGACCTCTTAAATCCCGGGAGCCAAAAGCCAAGTGGCAGCACGTCCCCTCCCAGATGCCTGTCTGCTGACAGAGATGGAACCCTGGGCTTGGAAAATCTCAGGCTCAGCCAGAGAGGCGGGGACGCCCAATACAGCAACTTGCAAGGAAATATTCCGACAGCTGGTGAAAAGATTTTAGCTGGAATTAGTGCTACTCCTGGGAAATGCTAATGAAACCTGTTAAATCAACCTACACACCAGAAGCCCAATCATCTTAACCTTCACACTTTATGACCATCACACAGTCTCATTACCTGGATGTTCTGATTCTAAATGAAGAGCCATCGTGACGTTCTTCAAATCATGGAATATTAACAAGAGCATCGTATGGTCAGACTAATGCATTTTCAGATCCTTTATGCTAATTGCATAGTGCTAATATTCATTGGCAATACTGCTTATTAAACCTAGTAATGAATTGGATTTTAATTGTTTTCTACCCCTCTATAATTTTCTAAATATGTATTTATGAAATGACCTAGAAAGTCTTACTATGACAGCTCACACTTGCTTGTTCAACAGGTTCTCAAATTTGGAAGCTATTTTGGCTGCCATCCAAACATTTGCATGGTTATTGGGCCAAGAGTCACATTCAAATGTCTCATCTCACTCTAATCCGTCATAACCAGTATATTTGTGATGAAGTCTGCACAGGAACAATATACAACCATAGGTATTTATGTCTGTATCAAAGCCGTAAGGTGAGAGCATGATCCAGTTCTTGTGTAAAAGCCAATGTTTATTATTATCTAGTTGGAAACATTAATAAAATTAATTTTGAACTTCAGAGTGCTCTCTTCATTTCCTGAGGATTTACTTTTGATACCATTATTCTTTTAGTATTTTTGCTTGAGAGACAAAGTAAACAGATTCCTTGAGCTAGATCACCCTGGTTCCAATTGTGACCTCAGTACACACGGCATGCTCTTGGGCAGACCACCTTCAGTTTTCCATCTTGTAAAGGGGAGCGCAGTGACATGTGACTCGCAGGGCTGGTGTGGGCCTGCCTGAGTTCACACATTAGGGTCAGTATCTGCAGCAGCTCAACTCGTTGCTATTTCAGAGAAAGTGTTAACTATTATTTCTTTAAAGGAACTCTTTTAAAAAAATGCCAGTTACCCGAACTTCACGTGGCGAATCTGTCTCTTGGTATATGTGAGCGACTTCTGGGTTGGGTGCTGGACCCTCAAGGCCCTACCTGGGAGACGAGGCCACCCAGGACAAAGTGGACAGCAGGCAGCAGAGGCTGTTTCCTTCCTCCGTGCCTGCACTGTCCGATTCCAGAGGCTGCCTCAGCTGTCGTCCACGGCCCCATTGCCCAAACCTCCGTGTCATTCCCTTCTAGCCTCCAGAACGTGGCAAATGAGGCCCTTGGTAGGCCAGTGTTGGCCCCTGTACCGCAGAGCTTGGACTGCTCTTGCTGTCACAACCCGTCACTCACATGGTAAACGGGGAAAGTATTTTTGTAGGTTTGAGGGAGCAAATTAGAAGAGAATGGGTCTACCCCTCAGGATTGATGTAATGTAGGATGTTAGCTCACCCTCTTATATTTGGAATTTTCTAATTGCTTATGTATTTTGTCTTCATAGCTACATGAAATGTGTTGTTCTTACAATACAAAATTATCTTTGGAACTGGAAGGCAGCAAAAGCAGGTGAGGTTGCGTTGTAAAGTTGACCACATCATACGGATCAACAGTCACACCGAATGAACATTTTATGACACTCTGCACGAGTAACATATGAAAACGCTCCTAAATGGTTTGGAAACCCAGACTGTGTCATTTCTGGAGCATAGTCATAACTGTAAGAAAAAATACTTTCATTGATTTTCATTAGCATTAAGATCATTGGTGGATTGTGTTAATTTAAACATTTTATTTAAAAGAGCTGCTTTTTGTTGAATTGAAAATTATTTTTCTCCTTAAGATTAATAAGTGCTCAGAGTAATGTTTCTAAGCTACAGTATTTATGCCTGTTGTCCCTGATTTGTTCCCCTAAATAACCATTGGTTTTAAAGCCACAGTGATCATGTTTGTAACAGCCATAGTGAAGAGGGTTAGGCAAGTTCGGCATCAGTGTGAGGGCAGAGCCCACAGGGCCCTGCAGCCCGCCAAGGGGCAGGCACGTTGGGGTGCCAAGTTGGGTCCTGCAGGAGTGCAGTGGAGAGAGACGAAGGACTGTCTTCCAGACAGCAGTTTGCAATATCAGTTGCCCAACTACTCAACATGACATGCTACAGTTTGAGACTTTTTAAAGAGATAAATACACATGCCATAGTGTAATGAAAGGACACTCCTCCCCACCTCCTCAGCAGCCTCGCGCCCACAGAACGTCAGGTTTCTGGTGCCCACGTGCTTCTGTGCAGCTGGGCCCCCCACCCTTCTTGGAGGGGTCGTCATGGTTACTTTGTACTCATGAAGTTACAGCCTTTGGAACAAGGGAAGTTAGGGATATTTCAAAGGAACCCGCACCTAGCTTATCCTTGGCCACTCCTTGCACTCAGAGAATTGCCTGGTCAGCGGAGCATAAGAATTTAAGTCACTTGCCCAACACTACAGTGTTGGAAAATCCTTACAGGGACCTGCCACGATTTATGCGTGTGGGACTCCTTTTCTAAGTACGATAATAATATCAGGGGTTGCTTGACAATAGGAAAATAGTTGTGGTGCGGTGGCTCATGCCTGTAATCCTAGCACTCTGGGAGGCCCAAGCAGGAGGATCCCTTGAGGTTAGGAGTTCAAGACCAGCCTGAGCAAGAGCAAAACCCCATCTCTACTAAAAATAGAAAAAAAAAAATCAGCCAGTTGTGGTGGTGTGCACCTGTAGTCCCAGCTACTCAGGAGACTGAGGCAGGAGGATTGCTTGAGCCCAGGAGTTTGAGGTTGCTGTGAGCTGGGCTGATGCTACGGCACTCTAGCCCAGGTGACATAGCAAGACTCTGTCTCAAAGAAAGAAAGAAAGAAAAGAAAGAAAGAGAGAGAGAAAATAAGGAAAATAAACTTTCATCCTTCCTTGCTGTTCATTGAGAGAATTATTGAATAAAATACATAAACATGAATGTCATTTGGCTTTAGGCACAAAAAAGCTGTAATTTAAGATATTAATATTTCCTTTGTCTTTCTATAGCCAAGGAAAGTCAGCAAGAGGAATGATTTATTTCTTAACATGAAGCTGATGTGTGCTGTTTGTAATAATTAACACTGGTCCTTGTAAAAGATGAATGCGTGCACAGTTTTAATACTAAAACAATTAAAAGATCTTTATCCTTAACCTTAGATGATCTACAAACAGGAAGAACACTTGCTAATCATTGCATTTCATACTTCGGATATTGTGATACAGTTAGAAGAGCAAATGCCAGTTGGAATCCTGTCCTCCGTGCTCACTCGGCGTTAGGCCTCCTGAGTGACTCAGACTCCAGGGACAGCAAAGCTACGTCCTCCCCTGGCTCAGTAAATGGCACCAGCAGCAATTGGCACCACTCAACTTCTCCAGCCAATAACCCAGAAATCATCTTTAATTCTGCCCTTTCCGTCTTCCCCTGCTGGTGCTGCACCTACCGCTCCATTATCTAGTCAGATCAGCCTCACGGATGCAACATGCTGCTGAACGCATATTTATCCAGAAGCCATGAATCGATTAGTTCCTGGGGCCTTCAGTGAGGGAGCTAGAATAACAGATGACAGATTAGGCCCCTTCTCCAAGGGGACATGAGGATTTGTGCTGGGGAGACATAAAGTACGCTATGGGCAAGCGGAGGCCACACGGGGGACCAGGCATAGAAACAGTCACATTCCAGACAGTTTGAAGTTCCAGAAACTCACTAAATCACTGCGCTTACCCTCGGGCCTTCATCAAATTCTCATCACTCATAACGCCTTAGAGGTGGTGCTGTGAGGAATTAAGGGAGATGCTTAGAGACAGTGTCCTGCCAAATCCCCTCTCTTTGATGTCACCCAGAGGCAGAAGTGGGACAATAAAGGCACTGTGCCCAAGAGTTTCTGGTGTGGACTGGAAGCTGTAAGTGTTGGGGACAACGTGCTCTGTGCAGAGTAGCTGGGTGGATAACCGAGAGCAGCGCTGAGACGGCCCCTGCACACACACGCGTGCACACACACACACACGGGCGTGCACACACACATGCACACACACGCGTGCACACACACACGGGCGTGCACACACACATGCACACACACGCGTGCACACACGCACACACACAGGTGGCAGGCAAGGGCATGCTGTGTGGAGTAGCCTGGCAGATGCTGATGTGACCAGCACTTTAGGAGGAGTCAATCAATATTCGTATTTGTTGGTTGATAGCAAACTGTGGCATTTGATAAGTGGCTGAAGGATCTGGCTTTTCTGCTTTTGGTGAAAATATGACCAAAAATATGACCACTCTGTAGCCTTTGAATAAGAAATCCCATGTCCTTTCCCTCTAGCCCAAAGAAGGACCTAGAAAGTGAGAAGCTTCTGGTACAGCTTTGCCGAGATGACACCTGGAGCAGTGTCGTTGACTGTCCCAATCATTCTTGTTCCTTTCTGTAACTTCTTTGTTATTTGTTGGCACAAGGTGTCACTCTGTTGCCCAGGCTGGAGTGCAATGGCATGATCACAGTTCACTGTCACTTCAAACTCATGGGCTCAAGGGATCCTCCTGCCTCCACCTTCCCAGTAGTTGGAACTACAGGCACGCACCACCACCACATCAGGCTAATTTTTTATTTTTTGTAGAGACAGGGTCTCACTCTGTTGCCCAGGCTGGTCTCTCCCGCCTTGGCCTCCCAAAGTGCTACGATTACAGGTGTCAGTTACAGAAAGGACCCCAGCCCCTTTCTATAACTTTAACGCTGATATCATTTGGAGGTCAGCGTTCCAGCCCTGTGAGATATTTTACAAATATTCCAGGTGGGTGCCGGACTTTGGTTCTTGCTTAAACTTAATCCCTGAGTTGCCATCCGAGCGTGTTTTTCGGTCCACCTGAATGAAAGGTGATGCGCACAAGAGGCCTTGGTAGAGAGTCATGAAAGGAAGAGGACTCATCCCGGGGAATGAGGATCTGCCCTTAGGTGACCGTCCCCACCACCGGGTCTGGCAGTGCCCCCCGCCCCAGCCCACCTGCCCTCCCCGCCCCCCACCAGGACCCAGGCGTGGCACAATAATGTTGCCGGAAGCATTTTGATCTCCTGTTATTTATCTCCCTCAGAAGCAGCCTCAGATTGTCATTTAGTATTATTTCATTTTTACTTACGGTGAGTTAAAGTAACAAAGCGAAAAGTCTCCAGAATACTATTTGTTAGAGGTTTTATTTATCTATGAAGTCTTAATCAATGATTCTATTTGTTACTCTGAGGGGGGAGAAAGAACCTTCTATGGTCTCTAGCACCATAGATTACAGGGACAAAACGAGCTGCTTTTTAAATCTGCTTTCAGAAACTATTTAAAAGTATAGGTGGTTGATTTCCATTTGTAGGGAGATACCCATATTGGAACACACAGGCATATATTTTTAAATTTGTCTTTGTCTTAGGATTGATATTAAGTGAGTGTGTGCTGTGTGTGTATACACGAACACACACATGCTCAAAATTACAACTATCAAATTAAGGAGTGGGATCTTTACTTATGCAAGAGCCACAGCATCACAGCCCTTTAAGTTCATCATTAGGGTTGGGACCATGTGATTCGATCCATATTTGAATCCATGAAATAATGATCATGTGCTAGGAGATGCTTAAAGGGACCTCCAGTGACAACATTATTCATTTTGTAAGTAGGAAGTGACATATGCAAAAAATATGAAAAAGACAGATGATTAAAATAAAACTCGCTTTGATTCACAAACTATTACACACACACACACACACACACACACACACACACACACACACACACACGAGGAGAGAGCCCAGGATGGGGCCAGTAAAGTCATTTGTTAGCGTACATTTTGTCAAGACAACGAGCTCTCCATATTTCTGCCCCTATCCCCCCGGGAGTCTTCAGTCCACAGAATGATCCTAATTGAATTTTCCCTGCCTAAATGGAGTCTGCCCTGATGTGAACTTGCCTTGAACATGATGACAGGAAGGGGCGTCTCGGCGCTTCAGTTCCCCGAGACCTTGGGCTCTCCTCCCATTACCTCCATTATCTAAACAAATAACCTTGGACAAATCAATTTACATTAATCCAACCTTGTGGTACACAACTCCCTAGCTCCTTCACAATGTCTCAATCAAGATTCAAATGAATTTGCTTCAATATTTAGCTATGAAGGAACTTAATCTCCCACTTGAAACTCAAGTCCATTGAACATTATCATCAAATAAAAAAATTCAATAAAAAAGAGTTAGAAGTCAAAATGGGAAAAAATAGAGATCACGTGGAATTATAGCTTCTTTACATTACGAACAATAGAATTCAGAATGTCTTTAAGATACGTGAAAAAATAAACTAAAGGGGAAAATTTTTACTCTAAATTTGCCAAAGACATCTTTTCACTTACACAGAAAGCAGCCCTTCAGGTTACAGGTAATTTTCTTGCATTTTTTGATGCTCAAGGCAGATAAGGTTTAGTGTTTGAACAGTTCAGTGGACTCGTTAGACACGCGGTGGATTTGACTGTTGTTCAGAGACCATCACCCCCACACCCCTTCCAACCTTTATGTCCCATTCTTATTGAGATTTCCCATGTGCATTGGCCCCATGGTGGACACGGTGTCTGCCTACACAAGCAGATGCCACTGTCATGAGAAAAGCATCCGTGCACACTTACAACCATCAGCTTACGCCCACGATGAACATATTTCAAACAGAGCTGAGCTGATGCCCAGGGAAATGCCGGACCCAGCTGATCCACAGTAGATCCAACCAGCTGAGTCCAGCCTACATCAGCCAGTGCAGGGGATGCACAAACGCAGGAGAGGGAGACAATGGTTGCCGGTGAAGCCAGCCAGTGTGGGGAGGGGGGTGGGCAGAAATGGCCGATAGCGTGGGGTGTGTCCTGCACCAACGATCAACCCCGTTTCCTTGATGCTCTGAGGTCTCCGCCTCTCTCAGGTGTGTGCCCTCATCTGTCCATGCCCGTACTCATCACGCCTTGTGGTCTGTAGGAGGAAACCCCAGATTAGGAATTCTGAATAACAGGTCTAAAACAACCAGGTAACTTCCAAGGGAAAAGAAAAATATGGGAAAGACTTGAAACCATTTAGCATCCTAAAGCCGGAGTTAATTACTTTTGTGTTAGGTATTGGCTAATGAAATAAAACTCGTACAAGTGTGGACAGATAATACCTGTCATTCTCGTCACGGAGCCTCCAGGCCACGTTTTGGCGTATGAAAGCTCTGTGGTTGAGGGTCAGGGATGAACAGCTTACAAAGGTGGGTGGTCAGGTCTTGCCTTACCTCTTTCTTTCTTTCTTCCTTTCTTTTTTTTTTTGGAGACAGAGTCTCACTCTGTTGCCCAGGCTTGAGTGCCGTGGCATCCTCCTAGCTCACAGCAACCTCAAACTCCTGGGCTCAGGCAATCCTCCTGCCACAGCCTCCCAAGTAGCTGGGACTACAGGCATGCACCACCATGCCTGGGTAATTTTTTCTATATATTTTTAGTTGTCCAGCTAATTTTTTTTTATTTTTCGTTCAGACGGGGTCTCACTCTTGCTCAGGCTGATCTCGAACTCCTGACCTAGAGTGATCCTCCCTCCTCGGCCTCCCAGAGTGCTAGGATCACTTACCTATTTCTTCAGGGGAGGTTCTCTTATCGTCGTGTCATACCATGTTCTACACACACAGTCGCTCGGAAACCAACGAGCGCACACTCAGGCAGAAGGTGAAGGGGTTTAACAGTCTAATAAAAATGAGCTGCATAGAGAAACAATTAACTGTAACTTGAATGAGAAATATGTGTTACAGCAAGACAGTAGTCACATGAGATGATTACCAAGGGCTTATTATATGTTGGGTACTGTTTTAAATGTCATATATACCCTGCCTCATTTATTATTGTAAGAATTATACAAGTTAGACAATACTGTATTCAATTTACCGCTGGAGAAAGGAAAGCCCGTGCAAGTTAAGCAACTTGTCTACGCGGACCCGGTAGGCAGACTGTTGATGCAAAATTAAGTCAAGATCTTTCTGCCTGCAAAGTGTCTGCTCTGCCCTCTGTGTTCCTCTGTGGCTGATACTGTCTTACGGGTACGATGGAGCCGAGAAGGGGACGAGTTGACGTCCCGCAGCGTGGCCTAAGCGATACTTTGTAACCAATGGCCCGTGGAGGCCATCCTGGAAAAATAGCCAGCGTTTGACAAAAACAGATGGGAAGAGATTACGTGAGCGCATTAGAAGCGGTTAGCTGATAGCAGCTGAAAGAAAAAACAAAGCAAGGGAATTGGACTGGGAAAGAAAAAAGACTTGGATTCCGGAGTTGGGAGGCACCCAAAGTAAGTTTGATGTTTTCCCCACTCCCACCTCGGGCAGCCCGGGCATAACCGCTCGGCAACATGGACCACAAGCTGGGTGCTGCAGCCCCACAGAAGCGGTCCTTGGTCCTTTTCAGGCTTAATATTTTAAATTTCCTTCCAATATTTGGAGTTTGTGTGTGAATGTATGTGGTCCAGCCTATTAATAAAAATCATTTTGACTTTATACATTGTTTAATAACATTCTAAGTAGAGTAACACTAAGAAGTTCAATGGGAATAGGAAATTTTTTTCAGGTTTATAGATATATGGCATGTATACTCTATTATTTGCTCCTTGGACGATTATTTTTCATGCTTTATGATTCATTGCATGGAAACTGCTATCAAATGTGGCTCCAGATGAATAATGTTTACCTTGGAAAATTCCCTAGAATTTGTTTGGAAATCCCTCTGCCATTTTTGTTACATACCGATTTTCATGAGCAAAATACTCGTGCAGAGTGACCAAGCATGTGTCCTGG
This sequence comes from Varecia variegata, assembly GCA_028533085.1. Taxonomy (NCBI): domain Eukaryota; kingdom Metazoa; phylum Chordata; class Mammalia; order Primates; family Lemuridae; genus Varecia; species Varecia variegata. Next base: position 174,015,225 of record CM052439.1, read on the forward strand.
TGCTGCCAAGCAGAGCCTGCTTTTGTGTCAACCCTGTCCTTATGCCCTTATCGCTACAGTAAATTTCCCAAAATACGTTTTTAGTCCAATTCAAAATGTTGATTTTTTAAAAATTATTTTTATTTTTTATTTCAGAGTATTACTGGGTTACAAATGCTTTGGTTACATAAATTGCCTTTGCACCACCCAACAAGCGTGCTCATACCCAAGACAGTGTGCACCATATCCGTTAGGTGTGGATTTACCCACCCCATCCTCCCCCTCTCACCTGCCCGACACCCTATGAATGTCACTTCCTTTGTGCAAATTAGTGTTGGTCAATTAGTACTAATTTAATGGTGAGTACATGTGGTGCTTGTTTTTCCATTCTTGTGATATTTCACTTAGAAGAATGGGCTCCAGCTCCACTCAGGATAATGCAAGAGGTAGTTCGTCATTTTTATTTATTTATTTATTTAACGGCTGAGTAGTACAAGGAGTTGGCTGCTGCCCGGAGTGACCCTGAGGTGGAGGTTCCATAGAGGGGTGTGGCCCGGGAGTGAGGAGGTGGGTGCCCCAGGACACTGCCTGCAGTGGGCTGCGTCAGGCAGCCCAGTGTCATTTGAGTGACCCTAGGAGGTAGGGCCGGGCTCAAGCCAGATCAGACAGAGCACCTGCGGAGCAGAGTGACAGGAGGCACCCTTGGCCACCCAAGAGGGAAGCTGAGTCTCTCCTGAGACACTCGGGCTGGACGGGACTTGGGGCAACGTGCAGCAGGAGGGACATGTGCAATGGCTTTCTTGAGTGGGGTGAATGACAGGAGAGAAAGGACCAATTGTCCAGCTATGGCCTTTAGGCTGGGATTGATCCAGAAGCAGCCAAAACTTAAGGCCAGGCTGAAGGGAGCTTGGAACATGTCCCGGAAGCCAAAGGACTGGGCAGGGTGGCTGCCTCCACCCTGGACAGAGCAAGTGTTGGGAATAGACCCATCGCCAGTCCAATGCAAATGTCTCTACCACCAAGTGGAGGACCCCAGCAGGGCACACTGGTGACATTTTTTACTATAAAATTACCAAAAATGAGCATCTGCTTTTACCTGATTCTGTTTTTAGATAGATCTCGCCGATGTTGATAGCAGTGCTATAACATCCATAGCTCAAGCCTGCCTTACTGCCTCTGTTTCAAAATGAAATGTAATACTATCAGTTACCAAGGGATTAACTTATTTGGCACAATCACAAGAAAAACTGCACATCTTAAAGAGAAGGGACTTTTCTTAGCACTTTAAAATAAGGACAGATGCATTTGATTTAACTCTCCTGCATATTAATGGGTAGGATGAGAGTCGCAGAAGGGACTGGCACCCTTTCTTCCAGAATCTCACAACACTTCACAGGAACCCGGGTTTCCTTTATCCTCACGGCAAACCTTCTAAGTAGGCAAATTAGATTACTTCCGAGCAGCTCCAAGAACTTCTCATGCGTGATTGCTTTATCCTCTCAGCATCTCTGGCAGAGGCAGGAGCAGGATGCGAGGTGCGGAGGGGTCTTTATTACACCTCTCTGACAGAGGTGGGGAGGGAGGCGAGGAGATGCTCGCAGATTCCACGCTTTGCAAATTAATCAGGGGAAAATCAGAATTAGAAAAGAGATTTCTGACTGCAAGCTCAGGCCACAAAGACTGTCATCAGTATCACTCCAATTTAGGTTAATTTGTAAAAACAGAACTGTGGAATGCCAAGGGGTTGTGCTCCACACACGGTGATAATTTAAAGGCATCAATGTAATGACCACAATCCGCTTTATTCTCCAGCAATACTTGACAAGTTCTTCCCTTCTCACGCCTTAGTCACTGGTTTCAGACTAATTGTGCCTTCATTGTAATCGAGCTATAACAGTCATCCATGAGGTATAATTTCTAGGGAGTTTCTCCTACTGTAAAATAATAAAAAAAGATATATAGGAATAAGAAAATATCTGGGATTTTAGTTCATGAAAAATCCTAATTTTTCCTGTTTTTCTTTTTTGGTTGTCAGATTATAAAAATTAACATTTTATGGGAGCCATATCTGACAGATAACGTTTTAGACTTATTTTTCAACTTAAAAGGAAAACTTTTCTTTTGCAAGTTTTCCCTTCATTGCTACTTCACGGGCAACATTTTCCTACCTGTTCACATCTATGGAATACACCATTTTCCCTTTTTTCTTCCTGGTAAAACATTGCCCCTTTCCTTCCTGGCATTCCACACTTCCATTTAGGTCAGATCCCTCCAGCCTGGGAGAATCCTTGCCTTTGGGCCACCAGTCAATGGCACCATCATCTCCTGGTGCCAGCACAGCTCTGGGACATGTCAGTGGGAGCAAACTTCTCCCTAAGGAGGCTGTAGGCACCCTGTGGCTGCCACCCCAAGAACAACCGTCAGGGGCCCTAAAACAATGGAATGGATTCTCCTACAGTTCGGCAGACCAGATGTCCAAAATCAAGGGGTCAGCAGGGCTGGTTCCTTCTGTGGTGCTGAGGGACGAGCCCCTCATGCCGTCTCCCACCTTTCCGTGGCTGGAGCGGTCCTTGGCCTCCCACGGTGTGTCTTAGAGCTTCACCACCTCACCTCTGCCTCTGTCAGCGAGTGGCAGTTCCCAGTGCATCTCTTTGTCCCTGCGTCTTCACACATGTGCTCTGGTGAGGACGCTTGCCATCGGGTTTAGGGCTTGACCTAACCCGGGACCTCATCTTAACTTGACAGCCTTTGCAATGACCCTGTTTCCAAGTAAGGTCACATTCACAGGAACAAGAGGGTAGGACTTTAGCATGACGTTTTGAGGTGCACCATTCAACACACAACAGCAAGAAAGAGGAAACTCAGCCTGTTTACAAAGGAAAAGCAGCTGAGGACACCAGGAGTCAAGGGTACGTGAGACTGGAAAAAGCAAACTCCATTCTACAGTTGAGCCAGATATTTCAAAAGCAGCGCCAAGAGGCAAGGCGGCTCTGCCGTAAGTGAGCACGGAAGGGGCTGATGAAGGAAACCGCACGGGGCTTCAGGAGGACGTAGGTATGAATACAGGCGTCTCCCAAAGCGAGGCCGGGCCCTACTCATCTGCTGAGAGACGAGAGCTAACCTAATGTGTGATAAAATATTGCCTGTGGAATGCAAGTTAGGGTCACTGTTCTTAGCTGTCACTCCTAGTCTAGTTTTGGTTGCATATTTGTTTTAATAAATATCAAGCTTTTTAAAGTACATATTACAAAAAGTTACAGATTAATTTCTTGGTTTTCTTTAAATCAATATGTGGTTTCAGATACCCGCACAATGAAAATTGCTGTTCAGCCTTCATGATGCAGTGTTTGTCTCCAGTGTTTCCCCCTAACAGTGCGTCACCCTGGCCAGAGCTTCAGGGTGCTGGAGAGCATGGAATGCTGCACTTTGCACAGTGGTTAAGGATCCTGATTCTTTCAGCCCTAATCAAAGCTCCGGGGGGACAGCTCAGAGCTGTGGTTCGTCCTTGCCTGACTCCCAACCCTCAGACTGCGGGCGTCCTCACTATACTGGTGACAACCTGCAATGGGACCTCCACGATTCATGCCAGTCTCCTATTTTCTCTCTCTGTCCAAGTTCGAATTGTTTTAATTTTCATAAGATTAACTGTAAAATTTAAAATACAAATGTGACTTAGTAGCACTATAATAATTCTGCAGGCAAACATGTTTTACTATGTAGTTCTTTGTAATCCACTTCCTATTGGTGCAATGACCTATTTGTGGAAATATTTTGTTTACATATATCTTTTATTTCCATGACACAATAATTTTATATCTTAGTTGTTTTTATGAAATTTTTGTATGTGAAATATCTAGTAAATGTGTTATATTTTTTCACTGTCTACTCAACAGAATTTAACGATTTTTTTCCCTATTTTTTTCCTGTTTTTTTTTTTTTTTTTTTTCTCATTCTCATAGTATTTGAGTTTAGTTCATTGGCAAGCAACTTAACAATCAGAACTTAGTAATCAAAAAATAGTCCAGGGTGTAATTTTTATTGAAAAATAATGTTAAACATGTTCCTGAATTTCTTGTTCAGTTTTTGCTGAATGCATAATCTTTCCATGAACTTACCTCATTAAACCTATGGGGAAATGTAGCCACTTCATACGTAGGATTAAGGAAGGATTTATTAGGATGCTTCTCCATCCCAGGGCGCACAGCTCTCAAAGAACAGAAATGTTAGGGAGGTACGGGGCATATACCAATAGTGTGATTTCTGAACGTTACTTCCTAGAAGTTTTCCCAATTTCTTTGTGCTATGAAGTGAAGCAGCCAATCGGTGATTCAGCCCCAAAAGTGGCTTTAGTTTCCGGTTCTCTGTCACTTCTCCTATAAGCAGTTTGGGTGTCCAACAGAGGACAAAGGGACTGACATTTTGCTCTTAAATGAATGTGCGGTCAGTGTTTGAATGTAGATTTTCAACCTTTGATCGTAAAGCAGACAGATACCAATTTAAATAATTTGGGTGAAAATTATATTTTAACATCTGCAAACAATTACACATTTCCTGGGGGTTTCCTTGGGGTGCATGTTCCATCAACATTTTTCTGTTTTAGTAAGCAGTGCCGTGTGATGCTCGGGAATGGTTCAGAGTCGAGCTAGCCACTATGCCATGGAGGGAAGTGCTGTCTCTTTCCAGCAGGTGCCCCAGATGCGGCGAGCGTTCCCTTCACCTGATATGAAACCCCAGGCAAATTGTCAATAAAAGCTTTTGTTTCTCTCACTTCTCAGATTTGACAGTTCACTTGGTGCATTTGACTGCATTCTTTTCTCATCAGTGACGAGAGAAGCTAAGAATTTAAAGCCCAAAGCTTTGAACCTCAACGAAAATGATGCAAGAGGTGAATGAGAAAGAAGTATATGATCTTTGCTTTTGAAATAAGCATATTCTGCTTATGATCTTATCTCACAAGATTGTGCAGCTGTTAAGTAAATTCTCAGAATCACTACTTAGGGCTTCTTGTATTAATCAAGAAAAATATGTTCAAATTGGATAAAAATATGATTGCCGCCAAAATTGACAAGAACATCTGGAGAAGGTTTGAATTCTCTCGTGGAGGCACATGGCTTCAATATTAGCAGGCAGATGAAGCTCGAAAGAATCAAAGGGATGTAGAAACATTAAAGACAGTTCCACTGGATGCTTTTTCTTGAACGTGTTTGGACTGAACACAACTTTGCACAGGGCAGAGACCTGTGTCTATTTTGCAGTCCCCAGTGCCTGGCTTGGGAGGACAAAG
>CM052439.1:174026177-174044320 GCA_028533085.1 Varecia variegata
CTGTTTTTGAGACTTTCTATGCAAGTTTTCTTTAGGTCACATAGAGGTCTCCTTTATTCTATTCTACTGACAAAGTAAAACAATTTCCCTGAGTTATTTTATCTTTGGTAAGATAAGGTTTACATTTCTCAAACTGATGCATAATTTTCATAGAACAGATGTATATTATATCTCTTTATATGTATCTTTCCCGTTGAAGTTCATTACATTCATATTAACAAAATATTCACCCGAACATGGTGAATTGTGCTGTTCTTGGGTGTGTACTTTGCTTATTACAGTAATTGTTGAACCTCTTTACTGAATTACACTTTGCTAATTACACACATCCCTGGGGCTGGTCTCACATTTCTAGCTAGGGCTCACCGATATCCACACTTAAACTATGGCTTCATAGGTACCATATTTCCCCAGAAAAAAAAGTTCTCAAGACTAATGGATTTATTTGCAGAATTACTGTACTAGAGTCATAAACCATAGGCTGCTTCAAGATTAATGTAGGGTATAATGCTATACTAGGATCTCTGCCTACAAAAATGAGATCTCCATGTTTCTTATGTGTTTCCTTTAGAAATGATGTTTCTATTAACAGTTATCTTGGTTTATTTGGATAACATACAATGTAGAAAAAAATGAAGAAATCGTATCTTTATCTCTGGAAGATTTGTCATTGGCTGACTTTCCTGTTTAATTATTAGTGCGGCAAGGCAGACATATGCAAGGGGTTATTACAGCACTGTTGCAGAAGAGTTGTGTGCTGCAGGGGCTGGTGGAAACGATTGCCGTGCTTGTATATGAAGAGGGCTATTCCTGTTAAAGTACCATGCCACAGATCTTCCTCACAGAAGCCCAAATACTCTGCGGGTACACCGCCTCCAGAAGGTGGAGCTGAATCTTCCTCTCCTTGAGTGTAGGTTAGATGTAGTTATCCCCTTCCAAACAACAAGATTTGGAAAGGGACACAAAATGACTTGCAGCGTTGAAGCCTGGCCAGCCCCATCTGAGCCAAGCTGTCGAGGGTGACCTAACCCGCTATGTCACATGTGTACCATGCAGCCCCGTGGGACGTGGTGAGAAGGCTCCCTACCTCTGTCATCTTCTTCCCCCAATCCACAGCTGCAATCTAGCGATAGGAAAACATCAGATGGACCCAAACTGAGGGACAGGCTACAAAATGGTACAGCAGTTACTCTTCAAAATTATGAAGGTCATGAAAAACCAGGGAGACTGAGAAACTATCACAAATCAGAGGACACAAGGACACATGATGAACAAGGCCGTGTGAGCTTGGGTTGGATCCTGGAGCAGAAGAATTACAGTAGTGGAAAAACTGGTAAAACTCAAATATCATCTGTAGTTTAGTTAACAGTTTTGAGTATTATTTGCTTAGTTTTCACAAATGTGACATCTTTATGTAACATAGTAACACTAGGGGAATCTGAGTAAAGGGAATACAGTAACACTTCTTTTAAAAAAATAAATATTATTGTATACATGTAAAGTATACAACTTGATGTTATAAGATACATGTATAATAAAATGGTTACTATAACAGAACAATGTAACATCTCCATCATCTAACACAGGACACCCTTTTCCCGCTGCAGCAAGAGCAGCTATAGTCTACTCATTAACAAAAGTCCTGAATACAATGCATTATTACTAACTGGAGTCCTCCTGTCTTACATTAGATTTACAGATGTGTTCATCCTACGTACTTGTTATTTTGTATTCATTGACCTACATCGTCCCGTTTCCTGCCCTGCCTGCCCCACCATCCAGGGCCTGGTCTCCCCTACTTTGTGCTCTCTCTGTAACTTTTTTCTAATTCTAAACTTATTTCACAATAAAAAGTTTTTTCAGATGTTATGTTGCGGTAGTTGCTTATACTAATTGAAACAATGAATAGAAATCCAGCTTTCCTGTTTAAGGATAAATTACAAAATTCGTTCTAACTGCCCTGTCCAATTTAAACCAGTTTTTTTATGTATTAATTTAGTACACTTAAATGTTGTTTGTAAAAATGCCGTGTGCAACTGAAGACAAAGCCCGGAATGATGGTTATTTGGTTTAGAGATTAACACAAAGAAAAACAGCAAAATTGTAATGCCTCCAGACACACCTTAGTGAAAATATTCTAGCCTTCCGGTTTTATTAAACAGAGTGGGAAGTCTATAGGGCTTTATTACATGTCTGATAAAATATCCAGGAAGCTTCAGATTTCATTTTCTTGTGCTTCTTTGAGACGATCATCACATATTGCAGAATTAAGCACAAACCCAATGATGTTAAGAATCCTGACTGCGGCTAACCACAAGTTACATAAATGAAACAATTAATCCATTGAACGCAGAACCCATTCACATTTTTTTCTATTATTTTCTTTTATTGACTGTTTAAGTCCTGTATGACTCGCATTGAAGAGCTCTAATACCTGTGGCAAGTGATCATCCATTCAGGCCGCCTTCCAGATGTCATCCTTGGCCGGTGGGGACATTTGAGAAGCACCCACATAAACGCTGATTCCAACCCAAATATCTCTGCCCTTGTTTTGTTAGGAACCCAAGTCAAGTTCATTTCAACGCTTAAAGAAACTTTACTAACTGAAGTCCATCTGGCTTTGCATTTTATGACAATCTTATAATCCAGTTTTACTACCTATTGATCTAAATTTAGATTGATCATCATAATATCAGGTGGAGTTGAGGAGATGCCACTTGTTTTTTTCTAAATAAAAAATTAAAATGTGTCATTGATTCCAGCCTCCATATTGTGAGGTATGGACAGTCAACACAAAATCATGACTCTTACAAACCGCCCGTGACCAAATAATTATTTATAACATAATTACAACAGGTAGTGCACATTAGAGAAAAAATCCTATAATTACATTGGTTTAGGCACATTTAATGTAGCAAGTTTTAAAAGTAGAACATAATATTTAGTGATTTTGGAATTTTAATTGCAGTATAACTAAAGAAATTATAGCATCCAGTAAGTAGTGCAATTTGCCGATTACGCTTTTCATTCCTAATTAAGTTATAGAACTTAAAAATATATTTTAAGGGTTTCACAGAGATTATTAGATTTATAATCATTATGCAGAATAATAATAAAGTTAAATGAGCTATTTAAGTCCCAGATAAAGGCCTTATTCTCTAGAATAGATGGTTTTCAAAGCCCTTAGGCACAAAATTAAATAGACCAAGGAAATAGCAGATTCAAACATATACAGTGACATAACTGATGGATCTGACAGTCTTTCACATCAGTTTTTATATATTTCTTTCAAAACTCTTAGAGGCAAATTGAGTATTCTGCTTATTGTTGAGTAAAGCTTTAAAAACTAAGATTGTACCCCATGTGCTTAGTTAAATTTTAATGGTCTGCTTCATTTTAATATATATATATATATATATATATATATATATATCCAGTGCATCCAGACAAAAATGACCACCCCATTGAGAAGTCAGATCCTGCCTTGGCTGAATCATCTGGGCAGGAACAATGATTTTCCTCAATGCTGGTGCAAAGTCAAGTGCTCAGCAACGTCACACTGAAAAATACATTCCAAGGAATGGTGTGGACCTTGGCCATATATTTGAGTTTTCTAAATTATTCATCTTACAGAACTACTAAGGCCCTGGTCTACGAAACTATACTGCTCGTACAGAACTTTTAACAAAGTTCATACTTCTTATGTATTTTCTGTGTTCAATAATTAGAAACCTTTGTCTATCTTAGACAAGGACTGACCTGTTCAATCGCCTCATCCTGGCCAGGAGCATTTCCAATTAATGCGTTCTGGGCACTCAGTCGTCCCTGTGGAAACAGTGCAAAAGAAAGTAAAGAAAAATCATTATATTAGGATGAGGGAAGTAGCCTTATGACAAGTTATAGTTAGCTCGATTAGAACATTCGAGCACTTTCCAGGTGGGTTTTCTCTTTGCGCTAATGCAAAGTTGGAAGGGCTGTTTGAAGCAGCAAACCTGTTGACTTGACTGCCACAATAGCTTTGTCAGGTTTCAGTAGAAATACACAGAGTTTTGGAGCAAGTGCTCTAAGAACACACAAATGGGTCACTTCTACAGCCAACCCCTGCCCCCTGTGGTTAATAATCAGAGTAATAAGTGGGGCAAAGCTGGCGACACCCAAGGTCTGTCCTGGAAGTAATGGATGTAATGGTTTTGAACATGCTGAAGAGTCAGGTGCAGCCTTAAACACCTAGGAAGCCTGTAAGAAGCCACGTGGACCACACACGATGTGGGATCCAGGACGGGGTCTTGGAATAAAGACAGGGTAGTAGTTGAAAAACTAATAATATCTGAATAAAGTCTGGCATTTAATTAGTAGCAACATGGGAGTATTGATTCTTATCTGTGACAAATGCACCGCAATAAAGTAAAATGTTAACAATAAGTAAACAAGGTAAATGGTACCTGGGAACTCTGCACTACATTTAAATTCTTTTTTATAAAACTGAAATTATTCTAAAATAAAAAATTTACTAAAAATAAAACCCTAGGAAATCACAATAGCATAGAAAATGCCACACTGAACTTGTGATGTGGGTGATGGTGATACCCAGGAGCTCTTTGCCTAAGAATCTTCATCTGAACACCAAAGAAATGAAAACTTAATTACAATTATAAAAAATACTAGAACCTCCACTGAAACACTCAGCCTCTTGAAAACAGGAGCAACAAAACTTAAGGTTGGGTAGACCACAAAGCACTGTCTATTCAACATTTTGGGAATGAAAAATGGTGATATACATAAATTCAACAATATAAGCATTCACTCAATATTCAAGTTCAACCTGGCCGAGCCCACCTACTGGTTTGATGACACTCGAGAAGTGACTCGCAGATTTAGAAACCCCAGAGGATGGAATCTTGCATGAGGATCTATGTCTTTGCAGACAGAGTACTTTCTCTTGAAGAGGTTCCTGATACTCCCCAGCTTTTATCTTCTCTGTGAAGAGAAATCATTTTAATAGTAGGAAATGCAATGAAGACGTTCATTCCTTCATTAGCCAAGCATTTGTTGCACACCTACTATGTGAGTGGCAATGTGACCACCAGGGAGGTAAAGGTTAATAAGAGACCTCCCGTACTTAGGAAGCAATTACTCCAGCATGAAGAAGAGACACACAAAATGACAAATCTCTGCACAACGAGAGGCTAGAGATCTGGACACATTTGCTGATGGGTTACATCAATGCAGGGAAAACACAAGGTGTCAACATGTTGGGCAGAAATAAACCATTCCAATTTTAAATAAAACAATTCAGACTGCAGATAAGGCCTATTTCTCAATTTTTCATGATGCTAGAGAAGGCTATATTCATCTCTTTGGCGTGTGGTCAAAGCAAACAATTGAAACGCACGACTGAAGCAGGCTGAGTGCCTCAATGAATGGGATTATACCCGTTGAAGGCAGCTTTGCATCCTAAGTCGACAGTATTTACAAAACACATTTAGCACGAGGAACTATATTTATAAATTCAGATTTTAAAAAATTATAAGTACTAGAGGTGACTAATTCTGTACTATTTATGTGAAATACTATTACATTTTTTTGACTACCTAAAGCTTGAAATGACCATTCTATCCTTTAAATGTTTAATGTGGGGTTTTAAAAGCTGGTGTAAGGAATCAATCCTACAAAGACATGTTAGTAATGAAGTTCCTACCCGGCCGGGACTTCCGGGGCTGACGAGTAAGACATGGGCATGTGGGGAGACCCTCCTGACACCCACTTTAGCGTGGTTCACCTGCTTGTTTTCTTCTCATTCTGGTCCAATTTTTGCTGAACCTAAACCGATAATAATGATCTACTTACATGGCCTGTTGTATATATCTGTCATATTAAAGTCTGGACTGTTTGTTTATCATGCTGTGATCTATAGCTTTCTATTAATTTAATTATACTAAAAGATCTTAAAAGCCTTGGGCTAAGTAACATGTCAATTAGAAATGAGTTTAACTTGGAATAAATATACATTTAATACTTGTAATTCATTGCTTTAGATGCAAACAAAGCCCTCACTATGACACAATCTATTATTAATTGCTCCAATGCCCAGAGTCCAATTAAGTAAATCCATTTATATTTCCTTCAGAGAAAGTCAATGTTCATTTCTCCTAGGAAGTACTAGATGCCTACATTTTCCTTTCTCATAAAGCAGAAGGCCACAAAGCACGTTTGTGTGTAAAGAACTCTATCACCTGTGAAGTCGGGGGAGGTGGGGAGCCAGCAGAAGGGTCCCATCTCTCGGACAAAAGTAACAACCAGACCAATGCCGGGTTTGTTTAAGTGCTTTTCAAATAAAATACAATGAGACCTGATTACAGACTAATTAACTGCCCTGTTAAGAATGTAGTCCAGGCATACATCTTAAACTACAATAACAGTATGTTCTCGCAATTATATGTGGCCTAAAAACAGCTCTACTGATAGCTTTTCCTTTTGGCATGTGTATGAAAAGTTACACATAAAAATGTCAGTCTCTGTGCTGAGAATAGATAGTTAATGCCCCGGGTCACATTTTGTGGCAAAAGTTATAAATCTCTGAGAAATAACATTTATAGTGGAAACCCTGACACAGTATTTTATGCTCTCACGCTGTCCACAAAAGAAAGAATGTAAGAGTTTAGAAACTTTAAAATGTGTGAAACTATAAACAAATATATACAAAACCACTTTCAGTGTTTTCTGTTATCTCTACTCCCCCTACCCAGAAAAGCAGAGAATTTTTCATGTCTTTGTCATGTCTTCTTTGTGATCTTCCACTGAAAATTTTCTTCCAAACATACTTTTTTTAAAATTCAGATATCTCTCATTAACATTATTAATTTTTGCTATGAAATACTGTCAATATTATTTTGCCTCCCAAGGTGATGCATACCAGGTTTCTGTAAGATCTCTATTAGGGCTCAACAAAAACTTTATTCTGTGTGATCTAAATTGAGATCTTAGTTTATAAATTGAGGGTATTGGCTGTATGTAATCTGGCTTCAAAACGTGGCTGTGTACCCCAGATCTCCTCTGGGGGTATGCTGTCATGTTTAGGAGGGCACACTCTGGGCTCTTCTACTCCCCAATCCAGGACCTACCTTTAAGCTGGAAGTAATGACAGCAATGTCCATCATGGCACAGCTGGAGACATAAGCAGGATAAAGTATTCACATCTTAATGGCATTTAGGAGCCCAGAAAGCACAATATTCATCATCAGGTTTTGCAGGTTAAAGTCCAATCCTTATGTGCTCCTCTCATAGGTGCTACTTTAAAGTTTGTGCTCAATTTGCTTTCTTATATCTAATAAAGATGAAAGCATTAATAAGTGTCTCAAAGACGCACGCCATGTTTCCCAATTTAATATTCCATCTACTGGAATAGTAATTTAATGTCTGCATCTAAAACCTGGAAAAACACTGTTGAAGAAGGGAAAAAAAGCATCCCCAAAGTGGGAAAACCGCTCAGAGCATGGACAAAGGCCTTGATAGTTTAAACCAAGATCCACCGAAAGACAGAAGCAACATTTTGTTTCCTAGACTGTCAGAACCTGAACAGAAATTTCTTGGCTATTCAAATTCTACTGGTGAGAGAAGACTAAGATCTTCCTGTTAAAATAAAATGATACCTGGGTAAACTCATTTAATGATTCCTGGATGAACCATTAGATGATGTCTGAATTAACTCATTTAACATATCAGATTAATACACATCTTTAAAATAGTAGCTTCCACAATGTTTTATTTTACATACTTGTTATAGGATGTAAGTTAATGCTGATTACAATATTACTCCACATGAAATACCCACATTTTAAATTTCAGTGGAAAGAAACTTGTATTTATCATTGTACTGGATTTTGTTTGTTTTTGTGTTTTTTCGGTGTGCATGGAGGAGACCATAACTCTTTCCTGAGAAGGAAAAAGAGTCTACCCTTATGGATCTGAATCATGGGTTGAATTGGCTCCAAAAGAGAGAAGTTTTCTCAGTTCAATTGTTCTACAGGAAATCGTATCTGTGTGCCTAATGTGAGAAATGAGTTGCTCAGCATAACAGATAGTGGAGAAAATAGAGCAATCGCTTTGGAATCCATGCTAATGTATGAATTGCTGGAAAATACTAGAGAGGGAGAAAAGAAATCCTCAAAGGTACTTCCAGTATTGTTATGAAACAGAACAGTGGGTGGGGAAGGCTCAGCCACTTTTCCACCAGTTGTTTATTTACTGAGAGGACAAAGTTTCTAAGTCTAGGAATATGGCCATGCTTGTAACAATTAGATTATATAAAATTTATACACAAAAATAAAATATAGACAATGTTTATAAATTTAACAAATTTCAAATGTCTCATTTAAATGTATAATTATTTTATTTTTAATTACTTCAGTTTGATTATTTTAATGAGGCTCTAACATCTAGGTTTATAATTCAATAAACTTTCATTATTAGAATAACATCTTGAACAGGAACAAATAGTACAGGTGAGATAAAGTGGTCATAATACACCCGTATGCATCTGTGGACATGCACATTCTCATACATTCACACTGAGTTACATGTCTGCACACTAATCTCAGGAGTGAACTGTGCAGTAGCATCAAACTTAACCCTCACAAGGACATTATAAATAGCAGTACTCCCCAGGAACCTAACAGGGAATTGGTAATTTATTCCGAGCATGCTAACCTCAGGTTGGAGCTGAGATTTGAATCTGATCTCTCTGACCACAAAGGCCTGGTGTTAAGGATTGTGCTCACTTGCCTCTAGGTCTAAAGGGACAGTGTCCTTAACCATGTATAGATACTGTTATTGGCCCAAATGCCAGATACCTGCACATGCACACACACACACACACACACACAGATGGTTATTCATATCTGCAAAATTTTTTTCTGCTTCTAATGTTTAAATTCCAGCCTAATGTTAAGAGACTATAAATGTTTACTCAACTGATAACATCCAATCTTATCTATATTGTGATTTCCAATTCTAGCTTTATAGTAAAAGATCATACATTTAATCCTCATTTGGATATAAAAACACATACTGATAAAACAACCTACGGTGATTTATTAATATAAAAGTGGTACATATGCACATAGACAGTCTATGTCTATTTGAATTTTTATAAATATTTTTCTGCAAAATATCCACATGACTATATCTGCGTCTGTGAATGCACATATATTTTTCTCTGCATGAATTAGGTATAGTCCTGAGCGCGTGAGGGGAATGTAAAGCTAGGCTGGTCTATATCAGAAAAATAGAATTGAGCAGTGAGAGAGGAGAGTCAGGGAGCCTGAATGAACAATAAAATATTCACAAAGTAAAGCCCACAGCCACAAATAATTGCATTAAGCAAGAGCGATGCAGACGGGGCATCGCCTGGGATGAATGATCACGGGGAGAGTTGATCACCCACGGCGTTCATCAATCCCCCAGAAAATGCCCTGCACCAAGGTCACTGTGACCATAAGAGCCTTTTTTTTCCAGTAGAGGCTTTAACAATCCTTCATTTTACTTGGTTGCCTGCAGTGTCGTCATTCCATCAGGTGGCTGTGTGAGGCGTGACTTTGGTGCTGGACCGAACTTGGTATTTCAGAATAATTGATCTCCAAGGCAGCAACCAACCAAACACATGCTTCCAGTGTGGAATATTTTATCTGGGCTGAGTAATATTTCCAAGTTTTTTTAATCATTAAAATTTAGTAAAGTCTTAAATAAAACTGGTGCTTTATCTTGGACCATAACACTCTTGGAAGAAGACCATATAAAACATATATTCTTAGTGTTTGTCAGCATTCGTAACGGGAATAAGGACACAAACCACAATATTAATGAAGGCTATAGAAGAAGGTTGACCTGGAATTTATAAATTTAGCTCGGATTTGCAATAACCCCAAGATACATCATATTAATACAATGCTGTCATTAAAATTGGCAGGCAAGCAAAGGACATAATTAAATTTGACTGTGCTACTCCATAAAATAATTACTATTTTTATTTTATTTTAAATACCTTAGGTGACTGATACCCATGCACCCTGACCTCCACCCTCTGCCCGCCAATTTCTGCACCGTATCTGCACTCCAGGAATCCGCCATCCACCGGTCTTTGGTTCTGGTCAGTGGGGGCACAGGAAAGTGCAAGAGACTGGGACACAGGGACAGGGCGAGGACACAGTAGGTCACAGTGATGAGGGGTTTACCCCTCTGGCTGCTTCCCTCAGCCAAAGGTCAGAGTTTGCCCAATAGCCCTCTCTGCACAGCCTCTCTGTTCCCGAGACTCATTTTTTCCGGTTTGCCAACTTTTCTCTAAGAGAAGCTGCAGATCACAGACTGAAGCACATGCCCACCGTTTAAAAGTGTCTCTGGGTCCCTGTGAGATTTGTCCAAATCCAGGAGTGTAATCGCTTCGTACTTGAAAATCATTACTTCCCCTTATTTTATTGTTCTGTTCTTCATTAACTGCCATTGGACAAACAAGATAAGCCATCCCAACTCTTTATCTTCCCAACTGCGGTTGCTCACTGTCCCCCACCTTCGACGGGGAACTGAAGGCTCTGTGTCCCAGTGCAGTGACTCCCGGTTAGCACCTCCCACGTCCTTGTTCTCAGGCTTGAGAGGGAGGGTATCTGACCTCATCTAATTTAGGCTATTGCTCTGGAGTTAGGGCAAAACAAAAGTTGATTTTTTTGTTTTGTTTGTTTTGTTTTTTTAATGTGACTTTCCTTTGCTGCACCCTACCTGTTTACATAAAGACACATGCAATATCTTAATCAGTTGAGGTCACATCAGGAGTATTTAAGGAGAAATGTTAGAATAATCTGCAGTTACCGTCTTCACAATGAAAGTTGTTTTCTTCTGCCATTTTGAGATGGAAACTGGACCTGGATAATAGCTTCGCATTCAGAAGTCTAGACAGAGTTTCTCCATCTGAGGACTTTCAACCCATAATCTCTGCAACACAAGGGAAAGTAGATAGGATTTGGATAAATCACAAAATGCGCAAGTGGTAAGCTCCCTCCCCTCAGAAAATCACAATAAGTGTTTTGCCATACCGTCCAGGTTTATCTACAAATCCGTACATTTGTAGACATGACTTCAAATTTAGAAACTGGATAGTCAAAGAAAATGACAAGAGAAAACAAAAAAAGCAAACAGCAAACAGATAATTGAAAAGGAAATGTTGGCATGGTGCATTTGTTGACACAGAGCTGTACTATAAAGGTTGCGATTCAGTTGATTATAAAATGAAAATACTACACGAATCTTTAGCGGAGATTTTTGTGGGAGGACCTCCTGGGCATGTTAGTTACTACTTTAAAAATATATTTTGGAAGAAACCCATCCTTTGAATGGGTGCATGTCATATCACGTAAAAAACGATGTTGAGCAGCTGTATAGAAACACTGAACTAAAACAGAATCAGTTCCTCACTTGGGAACGTGTGTTCTGCCCAGACAGGCATTCTGTCACTCGACAGCAGCGGCTCAGGAAAGTCCTCTTCTGCCCCATGTCACCAAGGTCGAGACCCACAGCTCAGCTCTCTACTTGCACTCTGTCCCCTTCTGCCCTTTCCAAACTGTAATAGCACCGTCTCTGCCGAGCGGTCTCCAAACCTGGACCTTGACATCTAGCTGTGTTACCAGATCCAAACTGAGTGCACACGGTAGCCGACTTCACCCCACCACCTGGATCCGCCAACTGTTCTTCTGTTCCTACCTCCTACACTTTCCCCTTCATTTACCTAATTATTTATCCATCCATCCACCCATTCAGCCGTGGAAGGTCTGCGAAGGCTCCCAGTAAAACTTTGCCAGTCACTGTGGCAGAAGGAGGGACTCAGTGATGTGATGGAGAAGGCCTGAGCTTTCAAGGGAGGAGAAAGAAAGAACCCAACACAGAAGTATCAGCACAAAGAGAAAGTAGCAAATACTGATGCACAGAGAGTTGAAACAGTGTAACAAGCAGAGGGGGCTTGGGTGGATTCCACAGATGGGGTGGCCATGCATGGCCTGTGGCGAGCTGCAGAGCATAGTTTGCAAGGCTGGGAAACGATTCCTACATTCCAGTAACAGAAAAAAGGCCTGTGTACTGCAGAACTCGAGCACACCATCCAAGATGGGGTCCCAGTTTTAGGCAAGAGCCAGATCGTGTGTGGTTTGCTGTCTAGGAGACCAACTGCGCAAAAAGGGCAGCTGGAGGGGGGGTCTCCAGCAGGGCAGTGACATGCTATGATAATTGCTTCAAAGTGACAATGGGGTCAAATTGGTAGCAGAACCCTTAGAAGATTTCTGCTGTCACATAATCTGAAACCTAGTTTGCACTTTCTACAAAGTACAACAGCCCCGCCAACCAATAGTGCCAAAACCTGTATATACTGTGTTTTTTTCCTATGCATACATACCTATGACAAAATTTAATTTACAAATTAGGCCCAGTACTCTCACATTTTGGGGCCATTATTAAGTCAAATAAGGGTTACTTGAACCCAAGCATTGTGATGCTGTGACAGTCCGTCCAATAACCCAGAGGGCTCCTAAGTGACTCCCCGGAGGGCAGATTCTACAGCATGGAGACAAAGGAAAGATTCATACCCCGGGCTGGATGGAGCTGAGATTGTGGGAGTTCATCAGGCTACTCAGAGTGGTGCACCATTTAAAACTTATAAATTGTTTATTTCTGGAATTTTCTATTTAATATTTTTGGACCAGGTAGCTTAAACTGCAAAAAGTGAAACAGTAGATAAAAGGGACTAATGTATTACAAAACTCTTTAAAATAATTAGTCATGAATTTGGAAAAAAAAAATGAAATGAAATCTGGAGACAAGAGGTTTTTATCTGATGTTTTTGTAAAGTATGTGATAGAAAATACATGCTCAAAATGTTGTATTTTTATTAGCAGGCAAAAAACTTTTCATAATTGTTTTTATTTTAGAAGAGCATATCAGTTGGGGACAATATATTGTGTACATAAGAGCGTGACCTTTTAAGACGGTTGGAAAAATATGAGAAAATAGCAACCAGCCGCCCACGTGGAGTCAGCCTCACAACTTCTTACTTGCTTGTCCTGGACTTGGGAAACAGCTAATTTGATTCTCCAGACATTTATTTGGTTGTTCAACTCACATGACGCTCTCTTCCCTCCCTCTCAGTTTTCTCATCAGTGTTGTACGTGGGCGACAGGAACCAAAGGCAGTCGTAATGACTCTCTGTTGTAATTTTTGACAGTGTGTGGGGTTATGAGGAATTTGGTGGAGTCACTGATAAATTTCCTGCAACAACTTTAAAAATGTGTATGCATATTAAATATATATATGTTTCAAAATTTCTAAAGGATTCTTGTGTTCTTATCTTGTGAAAGATTCACCTTTACAAACAAGAAAACATATCATTCAATGTAGATTAATCTTATATGATGCCATTTCTTTCTTGAGTACAATAAAATTCTTGTCTTTAACCAATTTTCTTGCGAATGAATGAATCGGCCAACAGACTCAAGTGACATTAACTCAATAGCAAACATCCAACAGTTAAATCTATGTAGATACTTCCATGAACTTGTATTCTGGTTAAGATTGAGGGAATACACATATATCCCACTTATATTTGAAAAGACAGTGGCATAACAACTATGATGAAATATGCAAGTGATTATTTTTAACATGTTAAGCCTAAGACTCTGCATCCACTTGAGCAATAACACATTGTTTCCAAATTCATCTATTTTCATGGTGCATATTAAGGGAAAAAATTTGGCTTTGTCTGCAAAGGAGTTATCTGAAAATTATGCAGTTAACATTTTTGAAAGCAATAAAAAAAGATAATTCAAGACAGACCACTACACTTTGTACTACAAAGTCTTATAGACCACGCTATTTTTTTTGTTCGTATTCATTTCTTTTTTTGTTTAATCCCTAATTATTTGCACTAGTTTCTCAACCATCCAGCCATCATGAACTTGTCCTTATGTTGATACTTCCTGCCAACTGTTTCACACATGGAGAATATTATTAGGAGTTATACCCTAAATTTAATACACAGCTACAACTGTTTTGCTTTCATTATGTGTGGCAATATCCATAAATAGATGCTTCGCTGTTGGCACTTACTGCTTCTCTCTCCCCTCTTGCATTGCCTAATTATGGCTCTCCCTTGAATAATTTGGCAAATGCTTGTATAGCCTCTTCAATTAAAAATAAATAAAGCAGAAGAATGTTCTTTCTGTACTCTTCAGCTTTAAAAAAATAAATGTTATCCTTTAGATCTATTAAAGGAATCATTCCAAATCTTCTCTTTCCAATGTAATTTTTCTTAAGGCAAATTGAAAATGTGTGGTATCTAATCCAAATAAATATTATCCTTTCAACCCCCACACTTCCTATTGCATAAACTTCCCAAACAATTGTTTCATACAATTTTACGAAGAGTGCAAACTCGGAGCATGTGTTCACTCTCTTTCCTGCAGTCTCGGGTGCTGTGCTGGGGAACCTACAAGTCCCCTCCCAGCTGTGACTCAGCTCTTTGGGACCAAGACCCCCTAGGAGCCCTAAGGTCTGTGAGCCCAGAGCAGACAGAGATCAGCCTCTTTCTAAGATAGTGTTAGAAAAATTGTCACTTACCCCAACACATTTTGGTGCATTTGGTTACACACAGGATAGTGGTGAATATCGAGGTGTTATTCAACCCCAATTAAATAGTTTTGAGGTTACATTATTTTTGACAGACTGAGGTTTTGCTAATGTTTGACATAAGCAGAAGGCAACACAAAGAAAATGACCATCAAACATTAAAAATGTTATTTCATACAGAACCTTTGGACATTAACAAGCTATAGACTAACTGACCTAACCTCTGTATTAGGAAAAATAATGAGCAATAATACAGTTATTTACTTTGCACTGAAAGCAAAATGTTTTTATGAATGTGTGAGAAAGCAGAAGAAAAAGTGGAATGCAAGAAAAGTTCTTTTTTTTTTTTTTTTTTTTTTGAAATAAATATTCTGGGCACATATAGCCTTTTGTTCAACTGTATAATCCTGGCTTGCATGTTGAGGTGAGCGGCCGGGGTGTTACGCACAGAAGGATCCAAGGTTCTCAGGATCTGACTCACAGGAGCAGAAGAGACGGTCCACACAGAGTGTTTCCCTAATTCCGTCAGCAAAGCAAACGTTCTGCTCTGCAGAGAAGCAGCTTTTTCCCTACACCACATTCAAATGTTCAAGGGTAATGAGTTTCTTACTAAATTGAGAATTCCTCTGGATATGGAAGGTAGCGTTGCAAAGGAAGAGAGGCCCTATGATCACAAGGGGCAGCACATGTTACAGCAGAATGAGGAATATTTACCCACCTCGTGGGCAAATTCATTGGGTCTCAGAGGATCAGAGCGGAAAATCCAGGAAACCTAACGCTCAGGACACAGTAGAGATCTGAAGAATTTCCCAGATTATGTGCAGGACCCTAGGGTGGAGAAATCACATTTCTCCTGAACCACCAACTTAAAAAATAGTTGCGTTTTATCAAAATAAATGAAAATGAGCCTATGAAACTATTGTCTAAGAAATGTAGCAGGGAAAGTAAGGATCAGAGAAGATAAGAAGAACAAATAGAACTTTGTTATGCTATCTTTAAAATTATTATTTTTTATCTCTGTGTTGTGTTTTGTCTCAACTTGCTAAGTCAAGGTAAAAGATTCACCAGATGTTAAGACTGAGATAATGTGTTGATGGCTTGTTCTCAACTGCCGTTTTTGCTGTGTTGTATAAAAGACACCCTTGCATGATATGATGGCCGCAAATGTCTTGAAAGTGTGCTTCTCAATGTGTTCACTGAATTTCAGTTTCTAAAACTGGAGGCAATTCAAATGTTAAGCTATTAATACATATTTCTAAGCTAAAATGCAAAGTATTATTTTTAGATCAAGGGGTTTTAGAAGTATGTAAATTGTAAAGAGAAAGCTTGGCACTTAGATCCAAGCGGAAGAGCCATGCAGTCGGGAATTTGCAGGGGCTCGAGGGGAAGAAGACCTGGGTGTTGGTCCCATCTGTTCTTTGATTTCCTCTTAGGTTAAAGACTTAGGAATAAAACATGTGGCTCGCTTAAGGCTGGCTGCATACAGTACGCACTTAGCTCTACACTAGTCACTCTTAATGGCGATACCAGTTACCTAGATGCCATGGTGGCTCTCTCCATCGTTCCTGGGCGGTGAATCCAACAGCAACCACAGCAGTAAAAGTCAGAGCTAACCTGGTTTAACACCTGTGTGTCAAGCAGGGTCCCACATGCTGCACATGTATCCATTTATTTAATTGTCCCACCGAATGCATGAGCTAGCCTGGTACCCATTTACAGGTGAGGAAAATGAGGCATGGAGAAATTGGTTATTTTCCCTGCAGAATTTGCTAGCAAACATCAGAGACAGAATTTGGATACAATGAGCTGGGCTCCAGAATTTGCATTCTTTGTAACTACATGTCACCCACCACGAACTTCAGGAGTCAAGTAAAGCTGAATGAGATTTTTAAAATCAAATTTTAAATAGGTAATCTATTGCAATCTAAAAAAAAATTATTTCCGTTAGTATAGTACTTGTTAGTACAATATTATTTTTAGCATTATCTGTTAGCATGACATTTGATGAAAAAAATAATTTTATTGTTTTGCTTTTACCAATTTTCAAAAATGGAGGCCATAATACTTTTCCTATGATACCTTACAAGACATTTGCAAAAAAAATAAATAGTAAGAAAAATTCATCACTGTGATAACAGTAGTGTAGATCGTAGCCTTCATCCTTACCAATAGATAAATTCAATTTTATACTGGCTATAGAAGGTAACCATGAAACTATCATTTTATTTCAATTTATGGATAAGAAAATAAATGAATGGCTGAGATACAAATAAAGTATCTATCTAGTGCCTGAAAGACTCAAAGAATCAGGCCTGACTCCTGGCTGGTCTGCTGTGTTCTCATCCTTCACTTGACTGCTGGCGCTTGCAAGCGAAGCTGGGATGTGGTGCGGTTGACTCCTGCCAGCTCAGACCGCCATGTGGTAAGGAGAGTTCTGAAACACTCTGTCCATTTAAATGCAGTGCAGGTTTTAAATAGAAGACATGAAGACTATGTGACACAGAGTTGTCACTATGGTGAAAAGAGAATTGGAGAGAAGAGAAGAGGAAGTGGAGGAAGAGAAGAAAGAGAAAATCATGCTGTTCTCTGCCCCACTGGCTGAACATCTTGGTCTTGACACTGGTGTGCCATCAGGTGCTCGGAGGCTGGTGACAATAGCCTACTGTTGTTCTCAGTCTACTCCACTGAATGCAGCATTGATGACTTAAGGAGCCAGAGGGGATATTCTTTCCCATCCCAAAAACAACATTCAGAGTTTTCCTTCTGTGAATATTTTCGTGAATGAATTTGAAATGCTTTTGTTTTAGAGAATAGAATGAACTATATTGTGTGGACAGTGAACAATTACTCATTATTTTCCTCGACTGAATCTTGAATTCTTCCTTGACTACGACTGACCACATTTCACTTTTACCTAGAAGTTTCAATTCTTAGTCTCTGACTTTCAACACAAACACCTTTTTTTTTTTTTTTTTTTTACCTTTTTTCCCCTTTGGGAAAAGTGATATTTTTTTATTTTTTTTATCCGTCTTGGACATTGATTTCCGTAGGTCTTTAGATTTACTTGCCACATTTGTGAAATAGCACACTACTCTAAAATTTTATTGGTAGATACAATGGCTTCCAAAATAACACTCATGTAATATTCTCATCAAGTAAATTAATAAATGGGGGGTGGGGGCGGGAGGGAGAAGTAGTAGCTATTTTGCCAGCAGAAACCCAGGCTGTCATCTGAGCAGGCATGATGTGCCCCTATAACTCAAGGCATTCAAAAGATTCAGAAATTATCTTTTTAAAAAATCATGCTGGAACTTTTATTGAAAAACCTTATTTCCATTAGAGCTTCCCAGATTGCTTCTTTTTTCAGGCAAAGGCAATATTTAAGAATAATTTTGAAGAGAACATGTACTTACTGTGTCCTGAATCTAAGTGGTTGTTCTATCTAGAACCTAAACATGACATAGGTATTCAATTTAGTCATTGTAGCT
>CM052439.1:174050678-174069059 GCA_028533085.1 Varecia variegata
GAAGGAATGAAGGAAGGAGGGAGGGAGGGAAGGAAGGGAGGAAGGAGGGAGGGAAGGAAGGAATGAAGGGAGGAAGGAAGGGAGGAAGGAGGGAGGGAGGGAAGGAAGGGAGGAAGAAGAGAGGGAAGGAAGGGAGGGAGGAAGGAAGGAAGGAAGGAAGGGAGGAAGAAGAGAGGGAAGGAAGGGAGGGAGGGAAGGGAGGGAGGAAGGGAGGAAGGAAGGGAGGAAGGAGGGAGGGAGGGAGGGAAGGAGGGAGGGAGGGAAGGAAGGGAGGGAAGACTTACGAGCAATTTAGCTTCTGTTGTTACAAAATAATGCTCAGTGCTGAGGATGCCTTTCAGTTTGAACCGGGTAATGGCATGCTTCTTCCCAGCGCTCTCTGAGAACGAGCAGGGCTCTGTGTGCTACTGAAAATGAATCAGTGTCGCACTTGAGGAAAATTTGACATCATAACTGAAAATCACAATTTACAAAACATTCTATAAGATAAGGCAAATTGTTGACTTTCTATAAAAATAAACTGCTAGTGAGTTCTCCCTTTGTGCTCAAAGACAGATTCAATTATTTTTTCATTCAATGTATGCATAATGTTTATGAAAAGAAATTACTGACTTCCATGACATGCCAGCGCTCTCTTTAAGGCCGAATGGCCCCGAGCAGAGCGAGAGGTCACCGGTGTTCTGTTCAGTTAACGCTGCGGATGGCCGGGTCCTGCCTGAGACAGTCTGCGCTGAGTTGCAAATGAAATGATGGTTCTGGAACATTGTAATACTTCCCTGATTCCCAGGTGCCTCTGGGATATTCATGCTTATCTTTCTTGTCTTTTGAAAGACTTTAGGACCTATTCCCTGACCATTACCTGAAATGAGTTGTGAATCAGGGACCAGCTCAGGGTTACATTTCAAATCTCAGAAGAGCAGGTTTTCCTGCACTCAGGGCAGCTGCTGGAGAGAAAGAGGCTCAGGCTAAGGACAGGGCGAGTGGGCAGTGCCCTTCTCGTCGGGAAGGGCTTTATAACACACTATCATATCATCAGCAGACAAAAATGCACAGAGAAATATGAGTCAATTTAAAAATTTGTAAAGAAACAAGTTAAATTTTAGTATTTTCGTGGGACAATATCCTGTTCAAAAAAAGAATAGGCTTTCTTTCCATTGGACACCTAAGAAGTTTTTGCAGAGAAAGAAATGCATTAAGATAGAAAAATACAAGCAAAGAAAAAAAGAACAAACTGTCTCCCCTGATGTGTATTTCGATGCCTATATCTGGTGACCATTCTGATCACAAATGAGGCATTGCCATTCCAAAATAGCTTATTAGGGGAACGTGTAAAGCTCTGGGGCTCTGCACCATCCCCTTTATTTTTTCTTTGTTGCATGTAATTCTGATTTAGGATAAGATCCACGGCCGCATCTACATCTGCGAAGCCAGCTTGGTGGAGAAGCCCACAGAGATGTTTGTGGTTTGCTAGAGCTTAGAAATCAACAGAAAATTAAGACCAAGTGTTGAATGCGTGCCTGGAAATCTTTTTATAGATGAGCTCTAGGAATGTACATTCACTGAAGCATGCCTTTTGAAAACCCGGTTCACTTATATGTTTTCCAGAACCATTGATGTACAACCCTCTTATAATAAGACTAGCTCTTGAGTACATACCATTAACATATGGTCAATGTAAATGACACAACTGCACAAACATGTTAACATACCTCAGAGCAGGCATTCCCTTCATGTGGGTAGCGTTAGCTATTTGAACAGGAAAGCCCCCTAAGATGAAGGGGAGAATGCCTACAGCTTCCAAGAGAAGAAAACTTTGATCCACCCAGAGGTATAGTTTGAAGAGGGTTGTCATTGAATTCCCATCTCCTCCATCCAGGTGTTACACATGCTCCCCCCTCTCCCATGTCGAGGACAAAAGTTAGTCTTCCTGGCCTTCCCCTGCTAAAAGCAAGCATGTAAACACGGCAGCGTGCTCCAAGCCAATTAATTACAATACCACCTTTTGTGTATGTGGGGCTTTAGCAATATCCAAAGGATATTCAGCACATGGTCGCTCCTAATTCTGACAACAAACATCAGATGTGGTGTGATTGTTATTTTGTGGATGAGTCCACTGAGCCTCAGAGATCCTGGGACTCGCCAAAGTCAGATGCACAATTAAAACTCAAATTTTCTGACTTCATAACCACCACTCCTCATCATTTACTGGAACCCTGCCCAGAGTTTCTTTTACCATGTGGTTACATTAAGGCAGCTGAAAGAACACGGGAGATGGCATAGGTTGTTTCTTCATGAGGATAAGGAACCAGATGAACAGTTTTAAACATGGAAGTTTGAGTGTCACATAAGTAAATTATTTCTGATATAACTCGTGAGACACTGTCCTTTTCAATTAGACGGTTGGTGTTTACAAATGGCAAACACAGGTATTTTCCAATAAAATGAACAGCTATGCTCTTACCACATCTTCTTGTTTAAACCTCTTCAAAAGTAATGCAAAGATTAGGCTAATATTAAAACCAAACTGGTGCCACAGAAATAAAACTGCAAAGGATGGGCCCATTAGTGCCTTCCTCCAAATTGTCTCAGTTTAAATGGATTTCACTCTGAATTTAGGGTCCCATGTGTAAATATCATCATTTTACTCTTACGAAGAAATTCTAACAATCCTTATTTTCAGTGATAAAGTATATGATTTCTCATATAAAAATGTTTGTCTTTAGAAAAAGTGTCCTATCTTTTGTTTGGCGATATCTCATTTGAAGACTTTTTAGCTCCATTACAGGGAAAAAACCCTACAAACCTTTACCTGGCAATTGTGAAATTATGTCAGTAAAATTATTAAAATTTACACCTAGATCATCAAGAAGCAAGAGAGGGAATATAAACATAATTATCCCAGTCAACCATTTCTGATCCCTCTTGATATTTCTGTAATCTGGATGATCCGCTGCATTGGAATTTTTCTCCATAACAGTAGAATTGCATGTGTGTAAATTTTGTTTTAAATTCTGGGTTTGAATAGATCAATTACAGTTCACGTATATTTTTTAAATAAAGTCTGCTGAAAGTCAATTAGTGTACATTTGCTTTATAAAATTTCTACTAGAGACACTAAAAATTTAAGGCTCATTGCAGCACCCTAATTTTTGATGTTGGTTACTGAGATTTGATGTGGACAATCTTGGTAACCTCGCATGGGTGATATGAGAAAGTAGATTAGAATAATGTAACCCATCAAAAAACCGTGTAATGGGAAAAAATAAATTATTATGCAGAAGAACAACTAAAGGTACTAAATTTCTATTTTTCTAAAACATAAATAACCTGAGACAATTGAGCCCAATCCCTTCTTTTCATTTTGAATATGTGTCAAGCAAGCCATAGAAGTCCGTTACCCTCCTAAGGTCCAGTGGCGATTGCGGACTTGACTCTGGGCCCAGGATTTCTGATCTCGTCTTCTTTCTACTCCACAGCTTTCTGTGCACTGAAATGTGCATTCCACATTTCGTGCACCCCAACCTAAAAGTTCCATCCAATGCTAGATATTTTTTTTATTTTACTACAAGAATCCCAGGAGGTTCACAAAAAAAAGTTTTACTTTGTTCTCTCTTTTATGTTTACCCTTTTCTTCCTTTTTCTCTCAAAGGACTATAAAAAAATAAAGCATAAAACAAAACCAAAACAAAAAGTCAAACCAAAAGAAAAAGAAAAGGTCCTTAATAAAACATGTGGTGTGATGTTCTGAAGGAAGCGCTGTAGCTGGGAATCTGACGCCAGCCAACGCCTGTCTGCGGGACCCATCTCACACGTGTGTGTTGGAGTCCTCAGATCACAAGGACTGTCCTGGTGCCCTCAGTACCTTTGCAGAGAAGGACTGGTCTGCCCATAAGAGGCGATGCTGACTGGCATGCTCGTGTCCCAAATGCCCTGGGACTCCTCTCTTCACGGGGTGAGAATCCTCACGCTATGGCGTGGTTCTAGCAACACCTTCTTGGTTTCTTTGGTGCCTGTGCTGGCCCTTCCCTTCTCCTCGGCCTCCCACAGCACAAACACCTCTCAGGCCGTCTTTGGGAGGCTCTCCCCTGCCCGGGGGTCATCTTCCTTTGCTACTCTTGTGTATCGTAGATTTCCTGAGGACAAGGTCTACCTCCCTTTGATTCCTCATTCACACCCAGAGCTTATGGGCAAGCTTGAAGTATGCAACAGTTAAATGCATGTAGAAGGAAGGAATAAAGAATGTTTCTAAGACACAATTCCCCATAATATTCTGAATTATTAAGAGTGGCAACATTACATGTAAAGGGACCTTATTTCTGGAAAGTCTCTTGATAAAAATCATATAAAAAATGCAGATAAGAGTACATTGTCATCTGTCTTAGACAATTAGTTAAACCCTTTCAGAAAAAAAAAAAAGACCACTTTGGAACAATGGATATTTTATATTACAAAAGTGCTCTCCTTTTTGATGTTGTTATTGGTAGGGTTGAAAAAAAAATTGGCAATGCTAAGATGATTGCTTGATTTGGCACAGAAAGCTTTCTCATTGTGTCAAAATAAAGCATTATTGTCCAGAATGTTTTCTTATCTCGATGTTCAGGGATTGACTTTGAATGTTTTAAGTGGCATAATATTACCACTTCATTTCTTAACTTACTGAGTTACCTGATTTACCCACTATAAGAACAGTAAGGAGCTTTTCATCACCGAATGGGAATATGATTTACATTGGCCAGGGAAAACAAAATAGCTATCGAATGCAAGAGAAAGGGGTGGGTGTGGGCATTTTCCTTATTGTGTTTCAAAAGTCTTTTTGGTAGAGATGGCTGCTGACCAGTATAAAGTGGCCAAAGGCTATGATAATCGTCTAATTCCTATAAATAAGCCATCATAGGAAGTTGTCCCATAACATTTATGGCCAGAAGGGCACCTGGCAGCCCACGTGCTCAGGTTTTGGTGGAATCACTCACCTGGGTCTTGGTGTGGTGCTTTCCCCTCTCCCAGCCCACCCGCCTCCTCGTTAGCAAATGATCACTGCTCTCAGCCCTGCGGGGTCGCTCGGGTGCTGTCGGGCTCTGGGATGGGTGCGTGGGTGTCCAGGAGTGGACACACCTACTGACTTGCCCCATAAGCAGATGTTACTCCTATGGCCTCCTTTCCAGAAGTCTATACTTTGAAATTTACACACTTCTACAGAGTCTGAGGGTTAAGAGGACATTTCAAGAGAATGAAAATACAGCAAATCGACATCTGTGAGACGCAGCTGTAGTGCTGCTGAAAGCACAGCATCAAACACGAACTGCGTATTTTAGGAAAGCAGAAAGGTCTTCTCTGAGGCTCTCGGCATCCGTGTAGTACCCTGGTGTTACAGGCTGAGCTGTGGCCCCGGGAAGACATGCTGAAATCCTAACACCTGGTACCTGTGGATGTGGCCTTATTTGGAAAAAGGGTCTTAGCAGTGTAGGCAAGTTAAGAACAAGTCTCCCCAGAGTAGGGCGAGCCCTGACCCAGTGACTGGCGTCCTGTAAGAAGAGGGAGTTTTGACACAGATGTACAGGAAGAAGGCCTGGCAGTGACAGAGACAGAGATTAGAGCACTGCTGTCATCAGCCAAGGGACACCAGGGGTGGCTGTCATGCACCAGGGCTAGGAGAGGCAATAAAGAGAGACTGTGGACCTCCAGAACCTTGATTTCAGATCTGTGGTCTCCAGACTTGTGAGAGAATAAATCTCTGTTGTCTCGGGTGCTTTCTTACGGCAGTCCTAGAAAACTAACACACGCGGACGTAACTGTTGACGGCACACTGGGTCATCTTTCCCGCACTTGCCTGACACCTCTACAGAAGCAATCCAGGTCATCGAGCGCAAACGTCTCACTTTCCCAGGTGTGTGATTCTGGACGTCAGGTATCCACAGCTCCCGGCTTGCCGATCTGCTGGATGTTTCGCAGTGTCACTCCCACGGAAGACGACGTCAACCACATCCAGGAAGGTGTGGAAGGACACGGCCAAACACGGGAGCAGCTCCTTTTGTGACTGTCACTGCAGCAACCGTGTGAAGAGCTTCCTGGTCATTCTCAGCTTCTATATGAGGCTGTTTTCCTGACTCTGTTATCTTCCACGTGCCTGTTCAGCTCACGGCCTCTGGTCACCTAGAGTTACCTAGTGGCCCGTGCAAAGTGACGAGGGCGATGAAGCTGGACTTGGGAACTCTCCTTACCAGGCACTGTCCCCAGCAGTCCTTGCAATCTCAGCTCTTCTCTGTCTGTCCCTACAGGGCTTGACGCAACTAGATGCCGTGTCAGTCCTGCTCTGATAAATCAAGTCCCTCCAAAGTGGGAATCTTCAACAGTACCGCTTTGTAGGGTTATTTGCAAGGTAACAAGAGGGAAGACATTAGCTAACGGCTAAAGATCAGAGCTCCGTCACAGTGAGTGAGGTGAACACGCGAGATGCTTTCACCCACACTCAGCTCCCCCCGTGCCCCTGCCCCTCCCTCACAGGCCAGGTCTGGTGCGGTTTTTGCCCTAAAACTACCTGGTCTACACTACTTCAGAAACGATATCTGAAGAGCTATCTTACGATCAACTAGAGAACAGAACAAGTCTTTGGAAATTAGGTGTTATTCCTCTTCCCATTAATGCTTTCTTGTACCAGGGCTGCTGGAGGAGAGGCCAGCAGGACCGGCCAGCGTCAGCTGATAGGCTGGTCTTATTGGATCAAGCCTGGCTCCATCCAAGAATTTCCATACGTAATTGACCCTTAAGGTAGTCTGCATTTCTTTTTCCTCAAGAGGTCACCTTCGCAAGTCAAAATATGGCATGGAGTGCATAGCTAACCCTCCTCGTGCCTGAAATAAGTCTGTTAAAACTTGGAGAGCTGCGTTTCCAGGCCTGACTTTGGACATACACATTTATGAGAATTTTCATTATGTTCAAATCAAATTCACAGGCCACAGTTTTACTCCTTGGGACTAAAACTATCCCTTTGAAGTGCATTGAGATTCCTGAGCTACACATTGAATGAACCCACAATCACTTGTTTTACAGACTGCCTGGGATGGGTTCCTTTTTGTTTTCTTACATAGAGGCAAGTTCAACCGATTGCAAACAGCTCTTACATTGATTTAGTCTACTGAGAGATGGAACGTTTATAGATAAAGCACTTTCTCACTTTTTATAAAAATGATGAGTTATCAACATTTTGCTTGAAGGCACAAGATACAGCCCCATCTTCATTCAAATCCATTAAATATGCCAGAGCCCCAGCTGTCAGTAGCATTGTGCAGGAAATTTAATTTCCAGAGTCAATATAGAGCCGGCTGCATTAAGCATAAGGTAATTCTGGCACGTTATTAATTTGAATGGCCATGTAAGGCATTGTCTAGACAAGATATAAGCCCAAGTTTTCACAGGCAATCTGTACATAAAATGAAGTGTGCCAAGGTTGTAAAGAATGCTAATAACACTGATCTGGCTTATTAACCGATATTGATTGCTTTTACTCTGACACGGTCCAGAAACCTCAGAGGTGAAATGTTGAGATGTTCGGCACTAGCGCTCTTGTGCTCTTGTTCCAACAAAACAGTAAATATTCCAAGGCAGTTGCGAGGTGCAAGGTATGAAGGTTTTTTGATGTTTCGGTTTTATTTTTTAGAGATAACAACTGAATTTGCAATTCTCAAGTATTAATAGCATGATTATGGATTCGTGTATGCTGGTAAGATTACTGTTATTAGTATTAGCTGCAGCTGACAACACTCACTGCTCATGATGTTTTTGATTAATTATTGCACACTCCCTGTGCTGCCCGGAGACCATCCTTTCAGACGATGTCCAAGTCCTCTCCTGCTCTGCCTTATGCAGCATTAGTCATTGACAGCAATCACAGGCCTCCCAGTTGGGTATGATTTACCAGGTGAAGATGGAAAACTGCCTGCTGACCCATCCAACGACAGGTTTGCAGGGAATGTCATGGGTAGTCCCCAAGAAACAAGGTTCAAAACATTGAATAACTAACTTGTCTATGCTAGAGTCAGAGGACAGTTGTTTTTGCCAGTTAGTGTGCAAAGGCTGCCCGGGTTAACACCAGCAGAAAGCAGCATGGCCCCAGCCCATCGGTGGTGTTTTAAACCACTCTGGCGACCAGCCACGCTGGGACAGCATGGACACAGAAAACACACAGACCTGGGCTAACATCCTGACCCTACCACTTACAAGGCATGTCATTGTCAGCAAGACATTTTATTTTTGTGAGACTCAATTTCCTCTGGTTAAATGAAGAATAGCAACTGATTTAAATTAGATAGGGTCTAACTAGAAAACAAAACCACTCTAGATACTGCAAACAGAGGGAAAAGAAAGCAGGGAATTTCTCATACAGGTGATAAACGAACTGAAGAGCCACACAGGGGATGGAGAGGCAGCCCAGGAGCGGCAGGGCAGGAAGCTCCAGCAGCCCTGTTGGAGGGTGCAGGGAGGGGTTGCACCGAGGGTGGAGCTGCCGCCATGACGGGGTTGCCCGGGGCCAGCAGTGACCCGGCAGGACAGGACCACGGTCAGAAAACACACCTTGAAGCAGACAGGGAGGAGAGAAATACTCTATCTTCTCCCCTCCTCCCTTCCTCCTGAGTCCAGGGCACCAAAGCCAGAGGAACGGGAAGCTCAGGAAGGGAGCCCCTGTGCTGCAGAGTCGGGGCGACGGCTGGGACTGGACCTGGGAGAAAAGAGGCAGAACAGGAGGAATATCTGGTTTCAGTGGAGTAGCTCATTTCCTTTCTCATAATTACCAACACAAAAACTCTCTATCCTTCTTCATCTTTTGTTAAAATAATTGGAAGAGCCAGATTTTATCAGAACAGAGCTCAGCTTAGGAATGAGCAAGGTAGTCTCTGGCGGCAGTCAGATCTACCATGCAAAGTGGGGAGATTCCACAGGTGTTCTGGGGGCTGCAGAGAATAAACGCAATGAGAGAAGCAGTGGAAGATAAAGATCCGTCTGGAAACCTTTGATAACGGAATCAGTGCCCCACTGCCTTGGGACAGGAGAGACGAGGGACGGGACTCCATGCCAGCTGTTTTACCATGGGAATTCCATGCCTAAGAAATTAAGATACCTTAGGCTGCAGAACATCTTTTTTTTTCTCAATTAGAACTCTATCAGTTTATATTTTCACACTTTTAGCAGTCTGGTATCCTGTACGTAAGCTTGCACCAGTCATTAGAAGGTCTGAATTCTGGTTAAGGATTCACCACCAAGTAGAAGCCTAAACTTAGATAAGTCCAGCCACTTCTAAGCCTCAGTTTCCCATTTTGTAGCACGTTGATCTTCTTATGATAAGCAAATTAACATTATAACATTAAAACCACACAATCTTTTATTAATATGAAATAATAATTCTTTACGGAAAATGCAAAGTTTTTGAATATGAATAAATTCAAAAGATTTCTATCAAGTATATAATTCTACATCAAGGAACTTTCTAGGTATTTGGAAATAAAAATAAAATAAAGACCTGCCTTCTACTCCAGTGGAAAGAACACTTAGGCAAATAATTACTTTACAATGTAGTAGATGCTGTCCTTTTTAAATATTACTAAGAGAACTGTCCTTGTCATATAAATATTCTACATATGCAAAGGATAAATCACTCTGCCCAGCACAGAGCTATGAATATTACTCACTTTGAATTTGCTGCTGTTGTCTGGAGCAATGTGTCTATGTGCATCTCTCTACATCTATAATAGATGGAATTCATGTTATAGATGCATACCTTCATCAGAAACTGAATATCAACCTAAGTGTTCTTTAAATATAACTAGCTTGTTATGACATAAATATCACTCTGTGATTTATTTTTAAAATTTACAAATCTGTAAGAAATTTGTTCCATATCTTCTTAATTTACAAATACTATACTTAAAAAATTATTTATGTATTTTATATTTCTTCCAAGATGAATCCAAACACTGTACAATTTATGTAATGGAATAAATAGAAGGTAAATTTGAAGCAAAAGAAAGAGAAAGTTGTAAAATAAAAAGAGCCCTTAAATATTTTATGTTGAAAGCCTTTTGGTTTTACAGTGGCCCAAACACTTGAGCCTTCCAAGGGAGCCGGGAAAAGATGTCAATGTGACAGTTTCCAGCATGTCCATGAGCCGAAGCAACACAGAGACTCAGGAACGTCACTTTCCCCAGGACGAGTCTGGAGAGAAAAGCTCGGTGCTGAAGATACTATACTATCTGGCTTTTATAGAAAAAGTCTTCCAACCAGTGCCCCAAGGGGCTGGAGCATTGAAATTTGAGCGCAAAGCTATTTGGTGGCCAAGTCTCATTGACAAAGTGATGGACGCCATCGTTCAAAGATGTTTTCTGAGTTCCTACAATGGGCCAAGGACTTCTCTAAGTTCCAGGGAAAAAACAGTGGATGAAACAGACAGGGATTCCTACCTTCTAGAAGGGGAGAGAGCGGCAGTAAACACAGAAGCATCCCAGTTAGCTGTTGTTGCATAACAAATCTACTGTGAAGTTCAGTAATACAGCAAACAATACTTATTTATTATATTCTGTGAGTCTGTAAGTGCCCAAGGGATCGGGGGTCCGTGTTGGTCTCTCCTGAGCACATACTGTGGTTTCCCAAGGCTGGCTGGCGCGCCAGGCGTGCTGGCCTCTTGGAACCTGCACCCACTGGGGGGCGACGACTTCTGCTCCAGCTGCCCCTCATCCTCCCCAGGGAATTAAGGCACACTCAGCCACACCCATCTCAGGATGAGGGCAGAGGTTTCAGGGAGCAAATGAACCCCATGAACTTCCACCTCATGCTATTGGCTAAAGCAAACCAAGGTGGACACTGGACCTGTGGTCAGAGGTGTGCAGAGCCACCTGGCAAAGGGACTGGGTACAGGGAGGGAGAAGAGCCCAGGTCCCGTGCAGTCTACTATGACAGCTCATAAGGAAGTGTGCTAGCAGCGGCCCACACCGTGGAAATAGTAGAGTGGGATAAAGGCATGGGACCGTGGGGTTGGAGGGCAATTTTCATTAGGATTCCAAGGCAGAGGCTGCACTGTCTGGATCAACAGCTCGGAAACCTGACCCAGCACCAGTTTCATCCCGGAAGGCCCAGCTGAGGCTGCCTGAGGGTTGTCATTTTATAAGTGCTGGCTTTTCTGAGCTTGCATCTCTTAAACTACAGCACAGTGTGGAATTCAGTGAGGTTTTATTTCGGGAAAGAACAGTAAAGAAGTCACCTTTTAGAGCATACTCTAATTTCTTTCACAGAAGAGAGTTTATTTATAGTAAGTGCAGGATTTAAACGCTTTGGTGATAAAAACTTCTTTATCAGTCCTCAGTAAAGCAGACAAATTCTCCTTGGAGGATTGCTATCGCTGAATAAAAATTGTGATGGGGACACAAAGGAAGAATCAGGAAAACCGGCTTGGCGCGTGTGAAGTCCTAGGAGGCTTCTCAGTAAACACAGCCATCAGTGCTGTGAGAAAACTAACTTGTCAGTATTTCTAATGAAGGCTAAATCCGGGGCGCGGGAGGGTAATGAGTGGGGCGTGTCCGGCAGAGAGAGTGCAGAGGCTCGGATGAGCAGCGGGCTTGTCGAGGGAGATACGGAAGTACCAACTGTGGACGTGAAATGAGGTTCTCCACGGGTCTCTGCGTGGTGGCTCGGGCAGATGTGCTGGCAAAAGACTCTTCAAACTCCTTCTCCAACACTGGGTTCCAACTTAAGCTGCTCGCCACCTGTGGAAACCAAACCAGTTCCCTTCTGAAAGGAAATCCTCACAGTCTTTTGCCTGAAATATGTTTTCCCTGGAATTTCATGACATATTCAGCCTTCTACATCGTTTCTTGAACGAAGATGACTCAAGCTGACTTTAGTCTTTCTGCCTGCACTGCGTACATTATCCATTTAGGGGAAGTGAATGTAGGAAACCATTCTGCTTATTTCTCTCCCTGTGTTTGGAAGACTTCACATGTGCACAGCCAATTGACCCTGCTACGTTGGTCCCCCCGCCTTTTATGTTTCCTTTTCCTAGTTTTTACAAAAGATTATACCAGGGGTTTTCACTATAATGACTTTACATCATTCATGCATTTTTTATCCACCCCTCACACAGCCTGACATCTTGTTCATTCTTTTTGACTGGTGCGCTGCACAGAGCAGATGTTTTCACTGAGCTATGATGATTTTTGGATCTTATTCTCAGGAGGCTACAGCTAATTCAGAGCTCTTTGGCATAGGCGAGGCATTTAATTCATTCCTTCCAGTAAGTTTCACCTTGTGCTTGTCTAAAGCGAATTCCATCGGCCGCCATGTTGCCCAGTTACTGGGTTTGTCCGGCCCATCCAGGGTGCTTTACCCTGAGCTCTGCTCTCCACGAACCTGATGATTTTGTGACATCAGCACATTCCACCCTGTGCCACTCAGTCATGTTTAACATCATTAATATGGGCACTGAACTCTATTTCCCACACTGACTGTGCCTTTGATATGGGTGGGTAGCCGAGAAGGCAAGAGGAAGGCACAAGACCAGATTTTCCGTAGGTCTCTCAAACAGCCTTCCCTGTCCCACTGTCCAGGGAGGACCGTTTGGCCACCTCGTCTCTCCCTGCTGCTGGCTCGGGATCTGACCTGCCTGTGTCCTTGGAGTGATTTCTCCTCTTGGTTCTTTGCTCCCAGGAGAAGACCAGTTTGTATATTTCCATGGAATTCCAAGGTCTGTTCAGTCACCTTCTTACAGTCACCACTGTGGTGTGTTTTAGCTCAAAAGAAAAGTCAAAACATGGTCCACACATCCTTCCGTTTTGGTCCCCTTTAGCGTCTGTCTGGGGGGGTTTGTGACCCAAAGGTTGGAAGGCAAGGACGATCCGAGAGGGTCCACATGTGAGCAAGAAATGCGCGGGCTGCCCGAGGTCCCTCCTGTGCCTCCATGACCATAGATTGAAATGAACTTGGAAGCCTCGCTCCTCACCCCTCCTGTGTGCAAGCCCCTGGAGTCTTTCTTCTACCCACAGAGTCTGAGCACCACACTAGAACAGGAAAAAACAAAACAAACAAAGGAACAAATTCAAAAACAAGAAGCTACCAGCAAATGTTTTAAGATCTCAGATCATGATCCAGTTCATTACCTTTGTTCTGACGTACATTTCCCCATTGCTAAGTCTGTGCCAGCCTTTTTCTCCGGAAGCATCCCCACCTGCATGCCCCTACCCACACAGGGGTGCAGTCAGCTTGCTCCCCCTCCACTGACCAAACCTCTGACCTCACCAGTCACCTGCCTTGCTGTCTGGCTTCTTCACAGGTATGGCAGGGAAGCTGGCCTCCCTGGAACGCTGCTCGCAGTCTAGCATGGCGCTCCAACTCCTCCTGGAGCCCCCACGCACCACTGAGCATACTGACAGGTGAGATCATCTGCAAAGAGAAGGGAGCGCTGCACAGATGTGTTTGCTCATTACGATGTTATTTACACACACACCATCGGCAATGCTGGAGAACAATTCTCAAAGTGCTTAAGGTAACACACCCATTGTGTTTTCCCAACACCTGTTACAACTCACCCGGATTATTGAGGGAAAAACAACAAACTTCTGGCTACTCACAATCCCAGTCTTTATCTCTTCCCTACAACTGAGTCCTTTGTGGATCCGACTGACTCCGTCCTGGAGCTATTTTCCCTGCCTCACCGTTTCCCAAGTCACACCTCCAGTCCCAGCCGTGCCATTTACCACCTTGCACAGTGTGAGTCTCCGTGTCTCCTAACAGAACTGGTGGCCTCTCTCAACCACCCCCTACCTATTCCTGCAGAAGCCAGGGGCACGTTTCTCACACACACACACACACACACACACACACACACACACACACACACCTCAATTTAGAGCGTGTTGCCTCTATCACCAAAATTCTCCAGTGGTTTCCCACCTCCCTGGGGAAAAAGTCAGCAGTTGTCACCTTGGCCCAAAGGTCCCACCTATCATGCCACTGCCTCACACCCTCCAGGCTCGCACTGCCCTCTCTGTATCCGCCTCCTGCCTCCGCCCAGCTCCGCACATTTCCCAGCTCTCCTTCCTGCTCCCCTCTGTGGGGTTTTGCTCCCATTGCACTCTCTGGTGGGACACTCTCTGTGATAAGCCTGTGGCCTTTCTCTTTCCTCCCTGAGACCTTTGCTTAAGTATGGTCTCATCAAAGAGGCGTCTCCTGAGCCCCTCTGCAAACCCGCCTTTCTCCTGTCATTGCTTCACTGCCTGCCGTAGTTTTTACTTGTTTAGTTCCTTAGTCAGTTCCTTGCTTCTGTGTGTGCCTGCGGGGTCCTTAGTCTGTCTCCTTGCACTGAGACAAGCTCCCTGGAGCGGGGGCTTTGCTGGAGGTTAGCTCACATCCTTAGCTCTAAGCACAATGCCCAGCATGTGGTGGGCACACATGGATAAATAAATATCCTCTTTGACTAAAAAAACAAAAACAAAGTGTAAATAAAGTGTTCACACTGCAGTAGAAAAACAACCATTAATAGCTGGCGTGGGAAGGCAGCTGCCTGGTGGCACATGTGTAGCGTGAGCTGGTCCACACTCGGGACTGACTCTCCCAAGTGTGTCCTGGAATCCAGGAAACTGTCCTGTTGGGTCCTTTCGATCACCACTCTCCTCAGCAAACCTGGGGCTGTTACTCGCCTCTTAGAGGTGCTGTTTCTTACCCACAATGGGCGAGGGGTCCATGCTGGCGCTATGCCATGGAAACTTACTATTTAAACTATGTATCACTTGTTTAATAGTTAATGCACATATCCCTAATAAATGAGTATTTAGCAAAGAAAGATCTCTCACATGTGCCGCCACATTGGTCTTGGATATGGGTGCAGACTGGACACGGAGCCCCATAAAAACGTGTGTCAGGGCAGCCGAAGGGCTGACCCTGAATTCAGAAGTTCCAGCCTGAGGAAGGCACCCAAGAAAATAACCTACCATATGTAAGCAAAATGTGTCATCTCTATATACATGAGGTGTCAACGACACTGTTCTCTACCAAAACAAATCATGGAAACTGTAAAACACGTGTTATAAAGCAGTTTTAGAATTGTGTCCTTAGTCTTTAACAGTCTAGACCCAAGAGAACCACCCAAAGAAAATTTGTTCATTATTTGGAGGAAAACATATTTAAATGTTCATGAATAGAAGAAAAGATAAATTCCAATACATTCAGTGGAAGAAATAGTAGAGCCATTTAAAATGTGTACAAACTTGCACAGCACAAGAAAAAATGCTTATGTTAAATGAAAAATGCAGCACCGAAATGTGTGTATTCTGTGATCACAACTTAGCAACGTGCCTGCGTCTGTGTGGACAAAACTGGAAGGGAATGTACAAAAACCAACATGTTTTTGGGGTGAGAAAGTAGTAGTTTTTCTTCACAGTTTATTTTCATGTTCTTTTATTTTTTACAATAAAATTTAGGATAACAGGACAAGGATTGAGAATATTTTCGAAGCAGAACTCTCAGCGAGGGGTCCAGTTGTCATTTATTTGGGGAAACTCCCCACTCTGCTGTCTAGATGCTATCAGGACCAACAGGCTGTCGCTGTCACTGGTTCCGGCCTGGCCAGTGAGCATGGCGCACCTGCCCCGCAGGAGGAGCTGGGAACGGGGGAACACCGAGCACACACTGATGGATGACAGGTCAGCTGCAGTCGCTGGAGGGATCCGGAGACAGATGGCCCACACTGAGGGAGAGGAGCCAGGGAGATACAGGGTGGGGAAGACACGCAACCACCAAGATGCAGACCCCACCTACCTGTGGAGCCTCCAGTGACTTTGTCCTTGCCCTGAACTCAGGGGGCTTCCCAGGTGCAGGCATGACAGCCTGAAGGATGGGGCTTTCGGAAGGGCTGGCCCACACCGGCTTTCCTCAGCTGCCGGTTCCAGAGTTATTGACGAGGTTTTCATTTCCACAACTCAGTTGAGTATACGGACCATGATAGTAATCCCCCACCCCCACTCCCCAAGAAATCCCAAACTAATTTGTTGTTGTACTTTAAGGAGACATTTCTGATGTCCTTGCTACTGGAAACCACATTTGTTACTTTACAAACACTTTACATTCAAACGTGCATGATAATATATTTCAAAGGTGGCAGGAATAGCTGAAATTAAATGCTTGCTAAATTACTTACATAAATCATCAAAGATGCCTTTTCATTTGATCTTGGTCTAACATGGAAATGGTTTTCATGGAGTTTGTATTATCATACGAGCCAATATAGATATCTCTATTAATAGGGCTTTCTATGTTTATTCATAGAATGTTATACATCGACTTTTTCAATTGCCCTTTTTCACTTACATAAAATTGAGGGGCAAAGAGGCCGAGTAGCTCTCCAATGTGCCCAGTGTGGGAGAACGGCAGAGAGGCTGGGGCCAGCAGCTGTGACTGCTGGGTGAGAACTGCTTCTGCATGTCCCAGTTTGCCCACGATGAGCAGGACAGTCTAGAGTGCGGAAACTGCCCACCGCTGCTGTAACAAAGTACCTTAAACGGGTGTCTTAAAACGACAGAAACTTATTCTCTGGTGGTTTTGGAATCCAGAAGTCTGAATCAAGCACTGGCAGGGCTGTGCTCCCTCCCAGGGGTCTTGGGGTGAACCTTCCTGCCTCTTCCAGCTTCTAACGGCTCCTGTCCGTGCTGGGCTCAGCGCTGTGCCTTGGCACACCCTGCACCTGTCCTCACCTGGTCTCCTTCCCTCTGTGTCTCCGCGTGTCTGTGTCATCTCCTCTTTTTATAAGGACATCAATCATTGGAATTAGGGCTGACCCAAACCCTGAAGGACCTCATCCTAACCTGATTACATCTGTAAAGACACTATTTCCAAATAAGGTCACATTCTGTGGTTTTGAGTAGACACGAATTTAGGGATGAGGGGACACTGTTCACCCCAATACGGTAACAAATAACCATATTGAAGAAGATGACGGTGGGGAAGGTGTCATTCTGACAACGCTCATGGTTAGGATGGCCCAGATCAGACTGTTGATTTAACTTGCATTTGCAAAATACCGTTTTGGAAAGTAAATATACAAGCATCTATGATATTTTAAGTACTTTTTCATTACAAAGGTAACGCTTCTCTACTGTAAAGGTAAATAAACAGAGCAATAGGGAGTTATGGGAAAATAGGGAGCACTCCCCTACCTGGTGATTTCTGTACTGCAGGTGAGCATCTCACCAGGCTGCTCCTGGGGGTGGAGGCATAGAGCCAAACGTGCTATGTGCTGACGAGGGAGGGTGGTCCTGAGTGTGCTGCCAGCCTGTTCTGGGGAGCACAGACTGTGGAAAAGCATAGGCACGTATTAAAATTTTGGATACTTTAACAAAGTATCCAGGTATCTGGGCTGCACTCATTTGTATTTAATTAAGGTTCCCTGGGTGGCTTACCACGTGTCGGGTGTTAGGTTAGGTGCTCTCACATGTATTACTGCAGTTAGTCTTTGCAAGTGGATGTTAATATCCTAGTTTTATACATTTGATAAATGAGGAAACTGAGTCTCAGAGGTGCCGTGTAGCCAGGCTAAGGTTACAAATGTCATGTGTGTGTGTGGGCACGTGCATGTCAAAGCAGGCCAGCAAGTCCTCTGGCGAGAGACCGAGACCTCAGATGAAGTTTCCCCTCTCACAGTATCCAGGAAAAAGAGGAGGTCAGTTCACTCTTCGTGAACTTCTTATGTCTCTGGGTTCCTGGACATTCTCTCATTGCTTCAGCGCTGCATAGAGGTGTCATGTAAAAATTAGAACTAAAATAACAAGATAGTTATGTGGGTTTTTTTTCCTGTTTGGATATGGATTTTTCTTTTTAGGCTACATCTCTTTTAAGAACTGTGTATGCAAGTTTTTACTAGGAAGCAGTGGCCAACCAAAATCCCAGAGTGATTTGTTTCAAGACTTTAGTGCCTGGCAGTCCTTGATTTCTCATTCTTGCCTGGGTGCTGATTGAGATTGAGCTTCCATGGGAAGGGGCTGAACTCTGAATAGCACACGCCTTTCCCTTGACATGTGGCCTGGCGATGAGAAGGAAGCAATATAGCTTAATCACGCGGGACCAGCCCAAACCCGGAGCGCGGTGCAGTCGGCATTTCTCACTGACGTGCCCTGATCAAAAATGGCAGCTCAGAAGATTCGTCCAGGCATCAGAGTTCTCTTCTATTCTATTTGAAATAGGGCAATGCTCCTGTGCAATACAAGCTATCCCACCTCCACAATGACATTTCGGGGGGACAGCTTCTGACATATCAGATTTATACTAAATCATACCCTGTTATTTCCAATTTCCTCAGGAATGCTGTCATTAGCAACACTTAATAACCACCTTGAGGCAAAACCCAAGGTTCTC
>CM052439.1:174069559-174099326 GCA_028533085.1 Varecia variegata
CACCTCGAAAAGTCATAACCTGTAGTGCTGACTGTCTGAGAAGAGATTAGCGCAATTATACAACGTAGCCCTTGCCCTGAATGGCGCTGGGGACGGCTGTCAGCCTCCCGGGCTGACGAGTGCCCTGCATGAACATCTGGGCTGGGTGTGCCACCCTGAGCCTCCCTCCTCCCGCCACGTCTGTGTCCCTCCACAAGCTGTCTGGAGGGACAACAGCGCTGATAGTTCATCCTCTTCTTTTACAGTAAGAAATGCATTCCCTAAATTGCTCTGATTCTAGAAGGATCGTGCCAATTAGTAGTTATAAAATATCACATTACTATATGCAAAGCAATTTCCCTGAGAAGGTTGAACAACTTTTTTAAAAAGAGGCTAAAAATATCAAATATGCAGTTACAGGTGGAAAAATTCTTTTCCTTGAAGGGTTGGCAGGTGATCTATATTGCCTACCTATTAAAATAGAAGCTAGTGAGAGAGATTCATATTTTAAAAGAAAATTCAGACTTCAAAAGAAGTAAAAATCAACCAAGAACAAATGGTCTGAGGAAAAGTATCTAAAATAAACTATGGTCTCTTAATTTTTTAAATCTTCTGTAGGTAAACATGAACCTAAGCATTGTAGAAAGTATTTTTAAAGAACAGTCATAACAAGTTTAGCCTCAATAGTCCTCATGTAGCATTTTGCACACTTTATCCAGGTGGAAACCCAAGGATGTATGTGCAATATTGCACTTGGTGGGCATAGACCATTCCAACAACTGCCGTGTATGAAACAGCCGTCCGGTAAGTTGCAAGGGAGAAGACAGAGAGGAAAAGGCGCTGACATAGGCCGGGGCTGCCTGCTGCCTGTGGCCACTGGTCCCGCCTGCAGCCTCAGGGTTTCGAAATGAGCACATGCCTTGGAGCTCACCCCAGCCAGCTCCA
Source organism: Varecia variegata (assembly GCA_028533085.1). NCBI lineage: Eukaryota > Metazoa > Chordata > Mammalia > Primates > Lemuridae > Varecia > Varecia variegata. The sequence continues at coordinate 174,070,484 of CM052439.1, forward strand.
GGGGCGTGGGGTCCTGGCAGCTCTGTGAATGGAAAGATCAGGAAAGATGCAATTCAAATGAACAGGAGGGGCCATGGCTAGGGGTAGCACCCTGCCTGATTTCTAAGAGCTCTTTCTTTCCTTTTTGGTTATATGTATGTACGTATGTATTTTTATTGATACAGAATATTTTACATATGTATGGGGTACATGTGAGTATTTGTTACATGCATAGAATGTATAATGATCAGGTCAAGGTATTTGGGGTATCGATCACCTTGAATATATATCATTTCCATGTCTTGATAACGTTGCAAGTCCTCTGCTCTAGTCACAAATGGCAAAGATATGAAATCAGTAAGCATCCATCAACGAACGCTAAACTGTGTGGTACATATACATGATGGAACACTATTCAGCCATAAAAAAGAATGAAATCGTGTCATTTGCAGCAACATGGATGGAGTTGGAGGTGATTATGTTAAGTGAAACGCGCCAAGCACAGAAAGACAAATGTCACATGTTCTCACTCATGCGTGAGAGCTAAAACCTGCTGTTGTGGAGACAGAGAGTGGGATGACAGAGGCAGAGGCTGGGGAGGGAGTGCCGGTGAGAAGGGGGATAGGAGAGGTTGGTTAGTAGGTGCGTACAGTTAGAACGAGCAAGCCCTGGTATTCGACAGCAGGTAGGGTGACTATAGCTAGCAGCAAGGCACTGCACACACCCGCAGCCCTCTGTCCACCGGGAACCCTGGCTTCCACCAACAGGCTCGGCAGCTGCAGCTTCCCAGCTACAGTGGGGAGGAAGCGGGTTCTGGGGCCCGGCCAGTGACCATGGCCAGCCACCTGCTGGCCTCCCTCCCTGGCCATCGCCTGTGAATGCAGCTCAGGGAAGACATGCAGCAGAGAATGTGGCTTCCACTTAGGATTAAGGTTCCCACCGTTGAGGGGAGAAGGATTTCTGCACCTGCGAGCCAATGCCCAGAGGCTGGCAGATCCCTAATCCCACAGGCACCCACCCCAGCTCTCTGATGCCGCCCTCCTCTCCCTGACAGAGAACTGGCGTGGCCGGGACATCAGCTGGGTTTGCCCCTAGCACTCACTGCTTGCCAGGTGTGTGGCTTCTGACACGTTACCTGCCCTTTCCTAGTCTTCCTTTCCCAACTTCAGAGTGGTGATAAGAGCACCTGGCCCAAAGTAACTGCCCAGGAAATGGGGCTTTTGACGAGCTTCCTCCACAGCCACGGGCCACCTGGCGGGTCTCTACCATGTCACTTGCCACCCTACATTGTGCAGCTAGTGTTTCCCTCTAGACATTTATCAACTACAGATGGAAGCCTTGTCTTACTCACAAGCATGTGGGTGCTACCAGGGTCTCGTGCACAGGAGCCAGGTCACAGTCCTACAATGTCAGGTCCACACACTCTGTGTCCATCAGTCAACATGGTGCGCATGCCCCCTGTTCTTTGTGTCTTCCCAGGCATGCCCTTGTCCTGCCCTAGTCCTGCCAAAGTGCTCCTGCCTACCCTGATCTCCCATCCCACAGAATCCCAGAAGTCAGAAAGCCCCCTTCACTTTCTTACGTCTTTGTTCCATTTAGTTCAATCTGACGGTGTTTCTGCTGGTATAATCCAATTTCTATTCCTGGCTTCTGCTGAGATGGCTGATTAAATCCACGAGTAGCACTCAGGATCTCTTTATCAAACGGCTATTCAGCCATACTCTAAGTGACTGCTGCAGAACTGGCTTCCTCGTGTTTGCAATATAGATAGGATAATAATTCTCAGGTGCTTTGTACTTAAACACCCCCGTGGGTCCTTGTTCAAGCTCACCTCAGCACCTCTCTGCTGCACAGTAATGATCCATTTATCCCTCCGCCGACCTCGCCGGACTGGAACACCGTCATGGCGCACCTGTGTCTTCTTCGGGCCAACCCATGGTTAGCATCAGAGCAAATCCTAAGACCGGGCTACCTGGAAGGTAAATGTTCTCCGCTGGACTGTTTGGTCAAGAGCTGGGCTTTCTCAGTTCACTTTCCTAAGACCAAGGAGGGATCCTGTGGTGACAACCAGCCTTGCCCAAGGATAACACTGTCAGGCACTCTGATGTGGACGCTTGTGTTTCACCTGTGTAGACATGTCTTTATACACCCCGTGGTCCTGCAGTCAGTCCTACACTGACATTTATAGAACCTGAAAAGTGGGCCCTAAATCTGATCACTATTTGTAGGGAATTTTTGAAAATACAGTTTACATAATGTGCACTGTCAAATTCTGATAACAGTTCAAGCAAATGGAGGCTGTAATGTTTATATGAGTCTTGTCATTTTCTAGACCATGTGGCCCCTGGAATTCAGAAGTGCCAGAAAGCGTGGCCCTGCTGAAGGCCAGCTTGTTCTGACCCATATCTATGTGCGGGTGGACTGAGGAGGGGTCTCAGCAACGAGCACATTCAGCATCCCGCTGACTCTGCATCTCTGCAGAGCCCCGACTAATGCAGGCTGTGGCGTGAACTGCAGGGCCACTGTGACAAGCACCTGGAATGTGGAAGCACCTTTGGAACCGTATAATGGTCAGAGAATGGAAGAGTTTTGAGGTGTATTCTAGAAAAAGCCTAGAATGCTTTGAACAAAATGCCTGTAGAAAAGCAGACATTGATGGTCATTCTGGTGACACTCAGAAGTGAGGAAGAGATTTTAAAAACCAGAGGGAAGACAACCCTTGTCACCAAGTGACAAAGAAGATGGCTGAGCTGTGTTTCAGTGTATTGTGGAAGGTATTACTTGTGAGTGATGTTATTGGATGTTTAGTTGAGGATATTTCTAAGCAAAATGTTGAAAGTGTAGTTTGATTTCTCCTTACAGCATGTAGTAAAATATGAGAAGGGAGAGATACATTGAAGTACTTTTTAATCAAAAAGGAGCCAGAACTTGAATATTTGAAAAATTATTATCCTATCCATACTGCAAACACGAGGAAGCCAGTTCTGCAGAGATCACTTAGGGTATGGCTGAATAGCCATTTGATAAAGAGATCCTGGGTGCTACTCATGGATTTAATCAGCCATATCAGCATCAGCAAAGAACATAAATGGGATTATACCAACAGAAACACTGTCAGATTGAACTAAATGGAACAAAGACATAACAGATGAAGGATGGCCTTCTGAGTTCCAGGATTCCATGAGACATTCAGTTGCAAACTTGCTTTATCCTTCAGTGAAAAGGAGGAACATTCAAGGAGGATTCCCAGAGATCATTAGGACCCAAGGGACAAGGCTGGCTCCTCCTGGATTTCAAAGGGTGGGGCCACCTCCTCAGTTTGCATGGCCAGGATGCCCCCGCCCTGCACCTCGTGGGCAGGGTGGTTCTGCAGAGCCCCAGGGACGGGGTCCCTGCAGGCGCCATGGGGTGTTGCTGCTGCCTCAGTGAGCCTTTGAGCATTATTCTCAAGCCTTAGTATCTGATGGATGCTGCCTTGACTGGTTTTGGACTTGCTTGGAAACTGTCATCCGTTTCTTCCTCCTGATTTCCCCTTGGAATGGGAATGTCTCTTTCCGCCATTGTGTGATATTTTGGAAGCACATAGCTTGCACGATCCACAGCTGGAGAGGAATTTTGCCTCAAGATATATTATACCTCACATTGCACCCATATCTGAGATTTAAATGATATTTAAATGAGGCTTGATTTTAGACTGTAGAGTTGATGCTGAAACGAGTTTTGGGGTGTTGGGAATCAAATGAACGTACTTTGCATATTTGAAGGACATGACTTTTGTGGGGTCCAGGTCACGGTCTGAGTGATTGTGTCTTCTCCATATCCATAGATTGAGGCATTAACCCCCCATAGAGCTGTATTTGGGGACCTTTAAGGAAGTACTGAAGGTTAAATGAGGTCATCAGTGTGGGGCCGTGATCTGGTAGCATTAGTGTCCTCGTGAGAAGAGACACCAAGAGCTCACGGTCTCTTTCTCTCCCTGCACAGGCACAGGAAAAGGCCATGTGAGGACACAGCGAGAAGGTGGCCGTCTGCGATCCAGGAAGAGAGCCTTCCCCAGAAACCCGATCACCTAGAACCTTGATATTGGGCTTCTACCATGGAGAACAGTGAGAAAGTGAATTTCTGTTGCTTAAGCCACCCCTTCTGTGGAACTGTGCTGCAGCAGCCGTCTACCCACCATAGTCCAGAGTGCTGCATCCCCCCGAGACGCCAGCCTGGAGCTCACACCTGGGGCTGGAGTGTGAGCACAGAGACTTCCAGGGCACTGGGAGCAGTCTACACTGCTGGGAACACCCCTTGGAGGAAAGCGGATGGCCCTGGAGCTGGCACTTCTGGTCCCTGACATTAGATCTGAAAGTGGGAGACCAACCATATAGAACAAGATTGTTGGGACAGGGAGAATGCTGCATGTTTATTTTTAGGGATACAAATCCATTGCAACACACACTGGTTATTTTGCTCAGTCTCATTTAATCTATAATGAAAACAATGGGTCTCATTATTGCAGGGATTTTTATCTACTCGGAGGCAGAGCCTTCCGCTAAGCGTGGGATGCCTGTGATCACTTGTGCAAGGAGATTTCTGCGAGCCGTTTGCTAGGCTGTGTCATCCCCACCTGCAGGCAAATCACCAGACTCCAAAGTAATATATCTTTCTTCAGATTCTCTACTATACTTTTTCTGACAGGTGGGTGGTACATATTTTTAGATTAAATAGGAACAGGCATTTTCTTTTTGTTTGAACTCAAGCCGCGTAAGGCTAAATAGTATAAATAACCAATTATTGCAATATCTTGGTTATTTCAATCATTTGTGGTGACAAGCCTGCTTCACAATCATTTGAAATGACAAAAGCTATCTTCAAAATATCATTTGATATATTTCAGTGCTCTGCTGACCCTGCATCTAACAATATCTATTTAAATTTTTAATTGTATTTATTTCCTTTTATAATTATACAATACAGTCTTAGGAAATGGGTTTAACTTTTAATTGCAAGGGATGAAATATGACAACTCCAATTACTGCACGTCAAGGTTCTGATTATTTTTGTTTTTCCTCTTTTCATCTTTCCTTAGAAAGGGATCCCATTTCCAATTACAGCCCACATTCTTCTTATCTCCCTCTTATTTATTGCAGCAGGAATATTTTTAATGCTTCCACTTTGTTATAATTGCCTTTTGTCATGAGAGCCTCAAACATAAATGTCAAAGTTCTGTTCTTTTTGCTGTTGAATATTGATAGAAAGTAGTGCCCAGTGAAGCCCACATTGATTAATTTGTGAACTATTACCTAAAAGTCTTGATATAATTTTGTCATAAAGTTGTATTTCATCTATTGAACATTGACATACAAGACATTGAGGAAGGATCGCTTAAATCGGTTACTTTGCGCATCATAGAAAGTTCTCTCACGCTGTTGATGACTCCCTCGTCACAACTGGGCTCAGAGTAAGCCCCAGTCTTGCAGGGCTGTCCTGTTGCCACAGGAATTACTTGCCAAACAAGGGCTGATCGTCCTTCTGGGTTTGAAATATCTCCTGAACTCTCTCGGTTCAGTGACACTGGATTGTCCAGGGCTCAGGTGGACTAAGGAAAACAATCCTTCCTCATTGCTTTGCTCAGCATAGGCTGTTGCCAAGTTGGGTTTAATGAAAAGAATGATTACCAAAGAGCAATGATGTGTCACTTACAGTCCAGGAACAGGTCAGTGAGGGTTATCATAGTAGACTGAATATTTTAAATCCTGAGATGTGATGATGTTTAGCTATGTGATAAGGAAATCTGTGTTATGTCACAGGGGAAAGAGAATAAAGCCAGCACTGTTCATATGCTTGAGATGCTGTGGGCATGCACAACTGGTTGACTTCAAAGAAATGTTTACTTGCTATACCTGGGTCTTCCAAGAACAACAGACCTATGTGTAAAGTGTCAGGCTGTGCACCAACGTGCAGTGCAACTAAGCAGTGCAATGGAATAAAACACACTGAATGATCTCTTTCATATGAGCTTCTGAAAAAGTTAAAACTATAGTGACAGAAAGCAGATCGGTGGTTCACACGGGTTGGATGTTGACTACAGTGTGGCACAAGGGAGCAGTTTGGGGTGATGGAAATGTTTAATATTGCAATTGTCATGGTGGCTAAATGACCATACATATTTGTCAAAACTCATTGTATTTTTCCCTAGAGCTGGTAGCTTTTATTTTATCTGCATTATACCTCCAAAAAGATGATCAAGGCAAAAAATAATGACAGATCAAGAACTGACTTATTAATAACAGATTTGTATGTTTTTCTACCCAAAAAGTGGGAAGAAAACTAATTGTCCTTTTTTGATATCTCTTGTTAATTTATCCTGCACAAATTCTTTTATACAAAACACAAAAGAAGAATTAGAAAAACACAGAAGAGCAAGGAAATACAAAATGGTATTTCATGGAAGGGTTTAAAAACGTGTTTGTGGTATGACTGTGGGTGTACTTGCTACCTGGAAACTTGCGTTGTCTTACACAGAGACGGGCTCCAGGCAGCCCCTCTCTAGCTCTGTCCTTGCAGGGAATGGGCAGCCCCTTGGGGGACGCAGGGGAAGCTGCTGGCGGCACTTGCTTCCCAAGCTTGTGAGAGACACAAACGCCAATTATTAGGTGAGCTCTTTGTTCACGTGTGAATTATAACCTGAGGTCCTACGAGTTAAGAAATAAAGGAACTAACAAAATAGAGCTATAATTATCAGTAAAGATTGGAAGGCAATTCTTACAATACAGAACCCTTGAAATACATAAATAAGGAAGACTAGTTATTGTCATTAAAGCATCTTACTTCATCACAATTTACATTTTCTTGAAACGTACATAGTATTTATTTAAGTTTTACACCTGGAAATTCTGTTGTTTCCAGCTACACTTAGGCTTAACATTCAGAAACTTTGGGATAAAATGGTATTATTTGAAGCGAGCTTTGAGGAGTGTAACATGATTCTCATCCTAGCTTTTAATGAAGACTGAACACTTCCAAATAGAGATTCATCTTCCGTATGAGACCAATAGACAAGCATCTGCATACAGACGGGAAGAGCTTAGCACACCTGTGCTATCAAACAGTGCCAGTGGAACATCTATGACTGGCGGTTATGCCGTGATTTGCAAACTTAGCATGAGGAAAACAGGATGCCTGTTTCACACAATACTTGCAATCTGCTTTATTATTACTGTTAATAGCCCCAATATTTTATGTTTGTCAGACTGACTTTTAAATTTAATGTTGGCATTATCTGCGTTGTCTAATCTGTCCACATTCCCTGAGAAAATAAAAATGCATATGCTAATCATGGTATCATTTATCTGTACTGAGTGTTTGGTACCATGGAGATGAGTCACATCAGGCTTTAAACTGTGTTCTTAGTTTCATGCATAAAAACATTTATAATGAGAAAGTTTGCCACAAACTTCAAACATGTTTTGTGTCAAATGTCTGTACATCCATGTTCTGTGGCAGGCGTGGTAGCGTTTCTCACCTGCGGAAGCTGAAGGCAGAACACTCAGCACTCAGATCCAGGCATGCACAAGATGTTGCAGAAAACTCTGTTTCTGACTCAGTGACAACCCTTTGGAAATGATGACTTCTTCTAACCCAAAAGGCTGCCATAGTTTGAATCCTCTCAAAAGAAAAGAAAGAAAGAACGAAAGACAGAAAGAAAGAAGAAAAGAAAAGAAAAGAAAGGAGAAAGAAAGAAAAGTATATTTCTCAGGGCCTGTGGCTTTAGTGCTGATTGAGGGACAGACACCCAGGAAATTCTTACCACACAGTTCTCTGAATCCTCACATCTATGTTGGAGTATTAGTACAACCTATAATCTTCAGCAGCTTGTTAAATTAAGTTTAGCCTGAAGCTGTCTCTCTGCATATGTTAAGTTCAGTCTAAAGGTTTCTCCATGTGTGGTGAAGTCTAGTTACCTGCAGGTGTCGTCAGACTGGAACATACTTGTGCCAAGTCTCAGCCAATCACGGGCTTCCAACTGCTCGAACTGTGTTCAAATCAGGCAGACACTAAGCTGCAGCTAATCCAGCTGTTTCTGTACCTCACTTCTGTTTTCAGTATGTTATTTTCCTTTTTCCGTCCATAAATGTCATCTGTCCATGTGGCAGCCCAGAGTCCCTCAACTTATTCTAGTGTTGGAAGTTGCCGATTCACAAATTGCTCTTTGCTCAATTAAACTCTGTTAAATTTAATTTGCCTGAAACTTTACTTTTAGCAAGTTCATAGCATGTTTCTTTTCAAATGTTTTTGAAACATTTATTGAAACATAATATTGAAAAAATACTAAAAATTAGATATTTCTGCTCAAAATTACGACGGGGAAAGCAGCCAATGCCAGGAGAACAGAGGCACGTTTCAGCAGGAAGATGGCAGGAGGGAGGAGCCGTGGGGATGAGCAGAGCCCCTGCAGACGCTCGCTCACTTTTTGGAGAAGCCGTGATTGACAGGTATGCCCACACTGATGCTGCCTTTGAAGGTCATCAAAAACAAGAAAATACTCTAGAAAGCAATAATCTGTTGGCTTCCTAATGAAACATAAAAGTGTCCTGACTGAAATAGCATGCCATCAAAAATCATTTCTAATTATTTTAAGTAATATTTAGATCAATTCATTGTAATCTCATTAGCTTTCATGTTTATGTCTGAATTAGATTACTTTCATGTTTGTTTAAGCTCTTTTGCTTTTTAAAATGTCTCTTTCAAAGACAAATTGAGCCCGCTTAAAATAATCAATGGCTTCCCCGTGCTCCCCGAGAGCAGACGCGGCCTCAGGGAGGACTTCCTGTTTCCTCCGGCTGTGACCCAGGTGGGTTCCGGGCTCCCGCGGGAGCCTCCCTGGCCCTGCTCTGCGGCAGCTCAGCGAACCCAGGCCCAGGGGACGGCAGCACAGTCATTCACAGCGGTGACAGCTGAGGGTGTATGGAGGGTAGCGTGGCCCAGAGCCCTGCTGTTTAGGCTTCACCTTCAAAGTGTGCTCATTTCCCCATAGACATACGCTCACATATAATTACAATATGAATGGCGGGAATTTGGGGGCTGTAACATGGAAGTAGTGCTTAAAAGAATAGGGCATTTTTAGGAACGTGCTGTCATTTCCAGGCCTTTTCCTGTAATTTTACATTTTTTTTTTCAAACTAACTGAAAAATTAAGTTAGAGCTTAATGTAAATTGAATTTGTCGTACACTGACACCATGTATTCACACAAATGAAGAAATGTTTTTAGTATCTGGTTTCCCTTTTAATGAATTTTGTGAACAGAATTGGTGGATCGGTATTAGCAGTGATAAAACAATTGAACAATACTGAAAATACTGGAGGGTGACAAACCTTAGTCACAGAGGTCAACAAGACTCTCCTCCTTCAGCAGGTTCAGCGAGGAGGGAGGACGGGTACCAGGAACATTACACTGTCATAGAACATTCTGTTCTTACACTGCCCACTCAGGATCCAGATGAGTGGTTTTGCTTTTGCTATTGTTCTTTGTGGATCTCTGAGAATCTGATCGGAGCTGAGACTTCTCCACCCAGGGAAAGAAGCGCTCTCTGTGTTGGTCCACCTGGTGCATCCCACTTCCTGGGCTGGGGCAGCGGCAGGGCCAGGGCGCCCAGACCTCCCTCCGTGTTGAGATCCTCATTCCTGCAGCCCAGGCCTGTGAGCTACTGACTTCACGAACTGGATTTCTTTCCCCAAACTGCCCTTGACTGAAGGGAGCATCCCGCGGGCAGCCTGAATTCCATCACCACCATGCAGGGCAGACGCCCAGCCCCTTGCCCCTACCAGGACAATTCCAATGTGCTTTCCAGCACCAGAGCCACCGTGGGGCTCCTCTTGGGACAGAGTTTCACCTTTTGACTTAAGGCCATAAGCAGGCTTTAATCACACTCTTCAGCCCATACTTGACGAGAATCCTTAAGATGCCGCACGTCCGAGTCGTGTTCCAGGGTCTGTCCACGCTCTGCTTCACGTGCTGTTTCACTAGAAGATGGTCAGAAAGTCGCGACACTCAGAAGTGAGGACAGGAGACGTCCTTATGCACTTCCTTATGAGAATGAGTAACTCAGCTGCTTGTATCCAATGCACTAACTCGTCACTTGTGATTGTGGCGAACTCTCTCTTCCATGGGAACAAAGGAAACATTATCTTGCCCACTGGTGTGCATTTCAATGTTACAAACTGTATTAATTAAGAAAAGTATGAATTCAAATATGTGTATCCTATTTTTATATTGATCCAGGTCCCGATATTATGTCTCCTAAGCTATAGGGAAAAATTGCACTGTTCATCACGCCGTATATGTGCAATTTGATTTGACAGACTGTATAATGCTATCAGGAGTATGGCGAGGTGTGTGATAGTCTGCTTTATTCCTTCAAAATAAATGAAATACAGATGACTCTTCTCTCTCAAATCCAACTCTATGTTTGCAAAGTTTTCTATAAGCTGCAAATTTTTCTTTTCTAAAACCTATTTTTGTCTATGGGTCTCTGCATATGCAATTGCACATTATGAATTGTTCTATGGAACACTTAGGCCTTCTAGTAACAGACATGGCAACTTCTCCTTTCTCAACAGGGAAGCAGAGGTGATAACCACCACACGTTCCCCGAGTCCAGAGGCTCTGGCGGGGGCTGTGTTGTGAGCAGGGGGTGCACTCTGCCTTATTGGTAATGGCTTTTTAAGGGGTGATCCATCGGGCCCTTCATAGGCACGCAGTGCCCCCCAAAACTGGAACACTCTATTACAAAAATGTCCATTTTTCCATGGCTTGCATGTAGTAATCTGATCTAATTAGTGCTATCTACTTGAGGAGACAAATTTTAGAAAGTCTTACCCCCTCAAATAGGTTCCAATGCAATTATATTCTCTCCTCATGCTTCCTAATTGTTTACCTAATCTAACACAGTTTACGTATATTTGTCAGAAGAATATTAATGCTTTACTTCATGATTTCTACTACTTTCCTAATGGCTGCTTTTTATTATTCCTGTTCAGTGTAACATCACCTCTGAACATACGCAGTGAAATCGAGTTAAAAATAAAAAAAGCAAACCCTGCATTATATCATTGTCTGGGGAGCATAATGGTTTCTGCTGTGTTAATTTACACTAAAATCCATGACCTGGGAGCCTGATTGATTGCCGAGGGCAGAAATCCAGCCCCTGGGCTAGTTTATTTTGTGAACTGTAGCCTCAGATATCGCTGCAAGCCACAATGATATTGATTTGATATACAGTAGATGGCTCTTTATGCTCTTTGGGAAATTTATTGTGCCGAGTCGGAACCCCAGCAGCCGGGGAGAAGCCGCTCTTTAAATTGAAGAGGGCTATCATGGTTTGACCCCTGGGCCACTCAGGTTACCGAGTGGCCTGGGTGAGGCTAGGTCGGAGCAGGCCCCGGGGACCAGCGCTCATCAGTTTTGAATGTCAATTCCCTTCAGGGGACCTGAGTTATTGCTAATAGGAACTTGCTTGGGTCTATGACATTTGGATGCCCTATAAGTTAAACATCATAACACTTTCTTCATGTCATAGTCCTTTAAATTATGGCTGAGCACTGCACCTCTGCCCGGGCCGCTTAGCATCAGACTGCCGCACAATATGAGCAACCTGCCTCCAAGGTGGGAGATCGCACAGCTATTATCAGCTGAAGAGCTACAGCTGCACAGATCTCCCCTCCACTATAAATTAGCCGGCTTGTCATGGGAACTCCAATTGCGAGAACATTGTTGCCGTCTTGTTTCTGCACAATAGAAACCCAGTGGCCTTTGGCAACCCGCACAATAAAAGTTAGGATGCAATTCTGATCTTGATAGCTTTTACTGTTTTTCTTGGGGGAAGCCATGCTTATGCTGGATAAAAGATTGACGGGGAGAGAAACATCAGTCTTCGTGGGCGTCGCATGCACGAAATAGAACAGAAAAATCAGTTTTGTTAGAACAATTTGCAATCGTCTCTCCTCTTATGGAGGGCTGTAATGCCTATAATTTCTAATTTCTGCAGAAAGATATTACTCAGTAACAGACGATTGTCACTCAGGTAACAGATGTGTTGATCTATCTCAACTGGCTTATGATGACTGATTCCAACTTCGGAACTGCTGGCATAGCTACGCGCACCATCTCACTTCAGTTCTGAAGACAGGCTCCTGACCCTGGCAGGTCACATCTCCGGACAGAGCTTTATCAAGGCAACCCGGAGTGTCTGTTGGAAATTTCCTACTGCTGGGGACTGCAGATATTAAAATCTATAGCTACACAGAGTTTTCCCTAAGAAATAGCTAATCATATTTTATTGGAAGCTAGTGTGACCCTTTATATTGAAGGGGATACATAGAGTGGCTTATGGCAGGGTCACAAGCCAATGACACCTCCGGTGGCCTGGGAGAACAACAGGAGCAACACCGAGGAAGCCTGAAGAAGGGCGTGCCCCTAATCTGCTGGCCTGCTGTGATTCTAAAGGTCCTGCAACACAGCCTCCACAAAGCAGCTGTAATATTCCACTGCCAATCAGATTTTCTTATGCACATCTTGGGAAGATGCAAATGCCTTAACCAGGTGGAGGAAGAGAGAACTCACATGCAAACACTGAAATCAGAAAATCATATATGCAAGTGGATGACACCATTAGCAGGGATGGGATTTCAGAAAGTAAAATCTGATAGGGAAGAGGCTGGGGAACCTCCATGAGGCAGGTGACATACAGGGGACAGCAATGCGCTAATGCTGGCCACACAGGCATGAGGTCCCAGGGCTTTGAGCCTTGGGGGTGAAGGGAATAATCTTGTTGAGTTTGCCTATGAGGCTTCCATTTCTTTATCTGTAAAATGAAATTAATGCTGAACTTCTAAGAGTAGACGTGAAGGTGAAGCAGGACAAAATGATATATAAAGGTCCAAATCCGGTATGAACTTACTACTAAAGCCCAGGAGTGTGGTTCTCTATTAGTCAGCTCAGCCTGGGTGGATTAAAACACAGAACTTTATTCTCTCAGGGTTCCGGAGGCTGAAGTCCAAGGTCAAGGTGCTGGTAGGTTTGGTTTCTGCTGAGGCCTCTGCTTGGCGTATAGATGTGGCCCTCTCCCTGTGTCCTCACGGGTTGTCCCTCAGTGCATGTCTGTGTCCTCACCTGCCCTTCTTACAAAGACAACTGTTAGATTGGATTGAGACCCACCCTCATGACCTCATTTTCACTTAATTACCTCTTTCAGACCCCATCTCCAAATAGAGTCACATTCTGAGGTCCTGGACTCAGGACTTCAACTTAGGAATTTTGTGGTGACAGATTCAGCTCAAAACAAGCCCTATATGATAAAGCAGCAAGGGTCGAAATCAATGCCACATACACAGACTTTATTTATTATTTTTATTTTGTCTTTCTGATACTGCAATTGCTGTTTCTCACGTAACTCAATTAGCCTACGTATTTGTGGAAGAAATTGTAAATACACATGGGCAAAAAATAGCAAATGGAACAAACAGCATCTATGGTTCTACCACTCAGAGAAAAACACTGTTTAAACTTTGATATATACCCTCCCCTTGGCATTTATACACATGTAAATAGACTTTTAGCAAAAATGGAATTATACCATTTAGCAACCTGTTTCCTTTTTACTTAACACATCACTAACAGTGTTCAGTGCCACCGCAAACAGAGCTGCAGCACAAGGTCTGATAATGACTATTTTACTCTATAGAGAAACCGTAATTTATTTATTCAAGCTCATAGTTTTAAACGAATAGGATGTTTCAGTATTTTGCTCTCATAATCAATGCTGCTAGACACACATTTTTCCTTATGTCCTTGTGAATGTTTTCTGTTATCCCCTGAGGCTATTTCTGTAGGGTTTTAACTCCACAAAGACAGAAATGTGCCTATCTTATAAAATGCTGTGTTGCCAGCAGCTGCACATGGCCAGAGCCCTGTGGTAATTCAACAGATATTTACTGAATGAGTGAATTAAGGTTACTTCCCAGATGTGGAAAATCTTAATAAATGCATTCATGGTCTTCAAAACATTCTTGTCCTTACATATACAAAAAGAATGGAGTATGGAAAACATTTTTCGTCTAGAAACACATGTAGTTGTTTCCACCTAAAATAATTAGGATTAAGTATTTCTTTGATAAAATCAATGGCATTTGTGTCAGCGAGCACTGCCCCAGAAGGGCCCGTTTCTTATTATCAGAAATTTGGTGGCTTTGGTTTTGATCCTGACCACTTACTAGGGGGTAAGTCTGAGATGTTGACTTCAAATGATCAAAGAAATCTTTCAAAGTCAAAAAATTAATGACAAATATCAAAATTAGGAATCAATAATGAACAGTGTGTAATATTAATTCTTTACTATTTACTGAGACACTCCTAAAAATGTGAAGATCCCACAGGGTGGTGTCAAAGATGTGAAAAGTTTGTCAAGCGTCTCAGATATCAAGCCCGAGGGCCGCTCCCCCGAACACTCTGGCTGCAGCCTCTGCCTTCCTGGCAGCCACAGGTGCCATCTTCTGTAGCAGGTGTCCTTCCCCTCCTGACCCAGCTGAGCAGGTGAGTGTTGGAAACTGGCCTAAGGCAAGGGCGCTGGCTAAGGTGGCTGGCGACGGCAAGTGTTCCCATCCCCTGGGTGTGATCACCTGTCAAAGTTTCACCCGAGAATACAAGCAGGAGCAGCTGAGCCAATGAGGCAGGGGTTTGAGGTTCTGAAGCCAGAGGGCCTTGGAGTCGAACCCGCCTCGCGAGGTGGGACTGGGCCCTGGGGAGGAACGGCAAGCCGGGACTCAGGGGAAGCAGGAGCCAGGAGCCTGAGCACAAGGTGCTGGAGGACAGCGGGACAGAGGTTGGCAGAGCTGAGATGCCAGGAATGAGGTCATGATAAGGACCGGCACACACCTCGGTCACTACAGCCCTCCGTGCCCCACGGTCGGTTCAGGACCTGCAGTTCTTACACAAGATGAACCGAGTGCAGGATCATTCCTTGTAACCAGAAGAGTAAGATCCCGGCAAAGTGCATGAGGACCCTGCGATGGTCCTACGCCATTGTGAGATAACTGCGTGACGGAACAAGGGGAAGATAATGACAAGAACTGCCTGGCTGCATCCAGCGCCTGCTCTGCACTGACGCCTCCCTGTGCTTATTCCATCCCTCTACTGGTTTCCCAGTATGCAGTGAGCACCTACTGCACACAGTCCCTCTGCCAGGCGCTAGTAAATTGAAACAACACTGCCCTGCCGGGGCTTTGTGGGTGGCTGCAGAGGAGACACCTCGGGCACTGCGGAAGCACCTAGATTGCAGGTGCTCAAGGCCGTCGAAGCACTGACCGCAGCGGGTCGACGGCTGCAAACCCGACTCTCTGCGGCAGGATGCCAGAGACCTCCCCGTTGCCGAGCGTGTGCCGCAGCCAGCTCGGGAATGGCCTGGGGTTTGAGGAATGATGCACATGGAATAGTAGGCATTGAGACTCCACAGTTTTTCATTTGAAATAACTGCATACTTGAAGATAATAACAGAAATGTTTGAAAGAGTCAAATGTTATCTATTTTCCCAGAGCTCAGAGCACTTATAAAAGAAATGTTGTTAGCCTCTTGAAACACATCAAATAGTTACCCCATGTGCATTTTTCTGACTTAACAATGTCCTTTTTATTGAGTTGTAAGTGAAATGACTGTACTGAATTTAGTGGGCACGTTCAGTTGGATCAGAGCATTGGCTTCTATTTAAATCTTCGTTAGGAATCAATGGGCAAGTCGGTTCCTGGAACTGAGACAAATCTAGAACTGTCCCCCACATCGTGACTAACGTGGTGGAAAACAGCCCTGTGCCTGAGCCACCAAAGGTGACGTTTAAACCCAAACGCACCCTACTCTTTGGTTCAGAACAGCTCAAAAGGGACTGGTGAGACAGTTGTCAAGGTCCCCTAAGAAACGTATCTCTAAGAGCCTTCGTTTTAAAATACTGATGCTCCTCAACTTGCAGTGGGGTTAAGTCCTGATAAAGCCATTGTAAGTTGACAATATCTAAGTTGAAAATTCATTTAATACGCCCAACGTAGGGAACGTCACAGCTTAGCCCAGTCCACCTGATGTGCTCAGAGCACGTGCATTAGCCCACAGCTGGGCAAAATCACCTGGCAACACTGTACACTGCAGAGCGTGGTCGTTCTTCCTTGAGATTGCATGACTGCACCAAGAGGACAGGTGCAGGGGACAGGATGGGTGACTGCATCCTATCACTTCCCTGAATGCTGTTGCTTTTGCATCCTCATAAAGTCAAAAAGTGGTAAGTTGAATCATTGTAAGTCAGGGCCCATCTATATTCTACAATTCAGGTGTTATTTTTTCTCATTTTTTTAATCTAACAGAAGTAACAATTTTGAAATCTTTTTAAGTAGTTTTCACTTAAGACTTTTATAAATGGACCCATATAATTGGAAACAAAAGTTGGATCAGCAGGTATTCTCGAACGGCTCACATGTGAGCTGCTCCCCACCACGCACTGCCTGGGTGCCCGTGGGGGGAATCCACACATGGATCTTGCCACCCCCCCAACAGAACAGCCTGGGTTTCAGCCCCATCTCTGCTCTCCGGGTGCCAGGGCACCTGCATGTGATTCCCAGAATTTCAGTTTCTTCCTCCGTGAACCTGTCACCTACCGTCTACCCACGTAGGATTCAATGAGTCATCGCAGGCTGGGCTCTGGCACACCGTCCAGTCCATGCCTGCCCTCCTTCCCCAAACCCCTGAGGAATGTGAGCCAAAAATAGAATTTGTATCCCTGTAAATATTTCCGATTCTAGTAATTGTTGTTTATATACATGTTTACTCAAAAACATTCAGGTAGAGACAAAATATGCTTATCAATTACATAGAATTACTCTTCCTTTATAGAAGCCAGCAGGAAGTTCTCCCATTGGTGTTGGCGGAGAAGAGACAAGTGTCAGTACGGTAGCAGGTCGCCTTGGAAATGCTTGAGAGCGCTGGCTGGCGCTGGGTCTCCCCAGTCGAGAGTGACAAGCTGGGGACCCTTGGTGCCCACAGCTGTGACGGCCTGAGCTGATGCTCGAGTTAAAGTGCAAGAAGAGGGCATCTGCAGGCATTGAAGGACTCTGAGATGAAGAGACTGGGACCGAGGGGAAAGCCAGTTGACTGAGGTCACACGGCTAATCACCAGCGACAGCGAGACTGGGACCAAGGTCTGTTATTGAGGTGCAGCTCGGTGCTGTTCACTTTCATGCCAACTGTGCTTCCACGGGGAGAAAAGGGTCACTGACAACCATGGTTCTGAATCTTCTTGCTTCTTTTTGGCATTCCCTTTGTTATTTCCAAATGGTCCTCAGTGTCACTTTTAACACCTTGCACTTCTGGGCACGACGTGGTCAGTGTGTCCACAGGACCCCACCAGAGCCAGCCGCGTGCAGGCTCGCACCGCTGGACGGCAGAGTCAGCAGGCTTTGCTCGGGCTCTGCCGTGTGCATCAGAAAGTTCATGAGCAGAAAACCTTCTTTAGAGCACTAGAATTTCTTTCCAGCTAAGGGAAGGGAAGCAGAGAAGAGGGGTAGGGTACAGACCATGAAAACATGGGTTCCCCCTGCAGGCAGTGGCATTGTCAAGAGCCCTGCTGGAAGTCCTCAGCTGCACAAACACGCACAGGGAGACCGTTACACCACGCACTGCCCTGGGTGGGGAGGAGGGGGAGTCACTGAATCATGACCACGATGACCACCACAGATGCACTGACAGAGAGTTGCCAAGACATTGAGTCCAGTTAGTGGGAATATCCAATTCATCTGACACGTTCATTCTCTGAGACCGGTGACTGATGTGCTCCCTGGGAATTCTGACTCATTCCGAGTGGCGAGTGGAGCCGGGAGATGCATACCTTTAGAAAGTTCCCCAGCTCATCCAGTGCGCATCCCAATAGAAAAGTCATTTCTAAATCATGGTTCACCTGCAAAATTTTGAGTTTTCACACAATGCCCATAGATGTAAAGTAGAAATATCTACCCTAACCATAGTTGCCAGAGCCAGCGCCACCGTTCTCAGGGCTCTGGGAACACGCTTCCGTGTGGTGGGATGGTGGCTGCCCTGCCATGCCACGGCCACGCAGTGGACACAGTCGGGCCTGGGCATGAGCTGGGGGTTCGGCAAGTCCCGAGCATGAGCAGGGGCTGACGCTCAGGCGCCCCACGTTCACACCTGGCTCCCCACCTGGTGCCCTGGGCAACCCGCTGCCTCTGCCATCCTGCCCTCAAGGAGGACAGGGCACGAAAGACGTAAAGTTTGAGCTTGTCAGATAGATGAGGCAGTTAAGAGTCACCAGATGGAAAAGAAAAAAAGCAAAACTGGAAACGTTGGGTGCTCTTGTAAAGGTAAAACATCAAAAGGACAAAGGAGACATGGGGTGGAGGAAGAAGAGCCAGAGAGGTGATTCGGAACAGCTGCTCTGCGATGGGGAGAAAAGCCGATGCCAGAGACTCGGAGGGCGGGAGAGAGGGCCGGACGGGGGCTGAAGATCCGCTTCCCTGTTGAAAGGTAGAATTTACTGCAGGGCCTGAGACGGACAAGGACACGATGCTGGGGGTTCGGATCTGATGTTCCAGAGAGAACTCGGGCCAAGACCTGGGTCCATGAGACTGAGCTCCGGACGAATGAGTCTCCAAGCTGAAGCTGCTCCCTTGGGTGCACGTTTTACACAACGAATATGTTTTCTCCATGACTGCACTCAGCCTGTTCATACAGCTAGAGGAAGGAGCCACCTCTTTCTTATGGAAAGTATGGCTTGGCCCGGCGCGGTGTTTCACGCCTGAAATCCCAGCACTCTGGGAGGCCGAGGCGGGAGGATCACTTGAGCTCAGGAGTTCAAGACCAGCCTGAACAAGCACGAGACCCTGTCTCTACTACATAGAAAAATTAGCTGGGCTTGGTGGCACGTGTGTAGTCCCAGCTACTCGGGAGGCTGAGGCAGGAGGATCGCTTGAGCCCAGGAGTTTGAGGTTGCTGTGAGCTAGGCCGATACCACGGCACTCTAGCCTGGGTGACAGAGTGAGACTGTCTCAAAAAAAAAAAAAAAAAAAAAAAAAAGTATGGCTCAACTTTGAATTGTTTTATGATTTGGAGATTCATCAACACAATGATTTCATATTTGAATGTTAATAGGTAATTCTTTGGAAAGAGGTTCATTTCCCCATATTTAATTAGCAGAAACTCTTGACGGAAGAGCAGCTGTGACTCAGGTTCGTGGAGGGGCCCATGGAGGAGGAGGGCAGTACAATTCCTGCCGGACCCGGTTCCCTGTGCGAGCGCACGGATTTGTGGGCGGTGTAGCCAGATGTCAAAGTCCCTGCTCAGAAGGATCACCTGAGCCTCTGCTGCCATGGCAACCTCGACAGCCCCTTCCCCAGAGATTCCCACTGAGAAAACCTGGGGGCTGGGTAGGTGGTTCTTATGAGGCAGGAGCAGGAACCTCAGCCTTGAGTCTCTAACTCAACAGGTCTAGGTGTGGCCCGAGAATCCGCATTTCTAAAAGTGGCCCCAGATGATGCCAAAGCTGCCGCTACCAGGACCACACTGTCAGAACCACCTCCATGAAGCCCACTTTTCAGGGAAAATGAAACCTGAATTCTTGCCAGAGAAGCAGAAGTTCCTGGCGACCTCACCTGTGCGGGGCAGCTCTGCACCTGTGCTGTGTGCGGGACCTGGCTCTCCGGCCTCCTCTGTCCTCCTGTCCTCTGGGCCCAGCACTCGGAGCTCTCAAGAGCGCACCTGCTGTCTGTGAGATATGGACTCCCTCAGAGTCGTGAGTAAATCCGTAGTCAGCACACATCTCCCACAAATATCTGCACCGTAGGAAAGGAGTGGGCCGCTTTGGAATCCAAGGGTGCGTTTCTACTGGTGCAGTTCCCGGCGAGGAGGGAAGAGGCTTTGGGACCAGGAAGCCTTCTATTACATCCCTAGGGAACACCGCATGCTTCCCACCGCCGTATCTAACCCCACACAGTGTGCTTATTTGCTTGCTATTCAACTCGTGTTTCCCTTTCCAATTTTCCAAGAACATTTGCTTAAAAGGCACCTACATCCCCCACCTTAGTTTAATGCAAGATCGTGGTACAGTTGGACAGATGGTGCCAGCATCATTCATGCCTCTTGAGAATCTGATGAATTATTTCCCCCCATTAGCGCTTATTTCTTCTCTCTTTGGAGTGTGGTGTCTGCCTCGTCCTGGGCTCTGGGCGCCGGGCACTGTCCCAGGGGCACAGCAGGGATGGGCATTTGTCCCACGTGCTGGGCACTGTCCGGGGCTGCGTGCACACAGCCACTCACACAATCCCACCCCCGAGGATGAGCAACCTGACTGTCCCTGTGAGAAGACAGAGAGGTAGAGAGACTGGCCCAGGGTCACGCAGGCCAGTCCCAGCACCACGCTGCCCCTAACAGACGGAAACCTACCTGGGCAGGGCAGGCACAGGGCAGCTCTGAACTTTGACTCAGCATTGAAATCTAGAAATGAAATGATGCTGCATTTCTTTGGTAGACATATACAAGTCTTCCTTATTTGCCTATGTTAATATAATTTATATTTTGAATACAAATTCCCATTCATACATTTACTATTAATTCCTCTGTTCAATAGTTTGGATGAGATATAGATAAAATGGGAAAAAAATGTGGAATATTTTATACATTTTTTTTCAAATTATACTAATGAGTTTCATAATTTTAATGGTAAGTTTACTCTTAAACCTCTCCCCCACCCCCTACCGCCACTGAAATACCAGTGAAACACATCTTTCAGGGAAATACATTTCTAAAATGCTAAAATTACTACACATTAAACCATAAGAAAGCATATGAAACGAAAATTTGGAGTCTGTCTGGCTTAAAACCAGAAAGCATGGAAATTAAACCTTTAGGCCTAAAATTTAACATAACTTAAAAGTTCTACATTAGAGTTAGACCAACAGTGCTTTTCCCAAGTTGGCTCTTAGAGACTCCTTTAAACTTTGAATTTTGAAAGGGGAAAATACCCCCAAAAGAAATACCGAACTTCAGGGTGATGATTATTTTTTGAGAAAGATTCACTGTCAAGCCGTACAAAATTCTATGTCTCCCTTTCAAGACTGCCTCTGTTTAAAGAGAAATGTTGTTCTTTGAAAACTCTGCTCTTTCAAATAGTCCCTAACATTGAACCATCCAATAAAACATGACTGTGTTAGCATTTTTTTAAATGAAGATACTGATCGTACTTCCAGACTTTGCTTTGCTCATGTTAGAAATTTACTCCAGAAAGCAGTGGCGTTGGAAGAGGTATTTCAGGTGCACATATTTTCTTCTTGCCCAGATTAAAAGCAGCATGCAGGTGAGTCACATGGGCACAGCGTGGGAGACCCACAGTGGCCTCTTCCCAACCCAGTTGTGAGTCCCGATTCTGCACAACAGGACACCTGGTCAGGAAACAAGTGTTCTCTCTTCACTGTGGGAAAACATGCTCTGTTTTCATAACCATGATACCATACAAGGCTTTGACTCCATGAATTTTCTTACTAGGTATGTATGTTGAAGAAAACCATAATGCTTTTGCAATCAAAAGATTTCAGAAGAAATATGGGCCCACTTGAACATTCTGCTCACAACTGAGAAGACAGTTCCATGCACAGATCTCTAATTGGGCGATTACCTCATACCTGTACCAGGTTCCCCAGGTAAAAAAATGTCACTGTTGGAGGAAATATGGGTAGATTTTGCTGGGCAAAATCTCATTTGCTTAAACCTACCCACACATCTACATGAATATATATAAATAAAAAAGTTAATGAATTCAACAGTTTACCATGCAAGGTTAGACATTGGTTAGCAATTGAACAATTACGTTTAACCTTCTATGCGCATGCTGGTCATTGACCACAGACCTGACTTTCAGCGGGTAGTTTTCTGGCAACAAATCACTGGAAAAATAAATAACTGTCCTGCTTGACCTTGACATTGAGATGCCTTGTGTGGCCTATGAAACCTACCTCCTGGACACGCCCATTTCATTAAATCTAACCTCAAGGGTGGGGCCCGGACTCTCACTGTGGCAAACACAACGCAGCCCTGACCCAGCCCGCCGGCTCTTGCCTGTGTGTTTTGGCCAAGTGGTCTCTCCCTTGTGTCTGGGGCTCCCCCCACACGTGTGCTGACAGTTGTGAGGGAGGATGGGAACCCCAAGGCCCTGTTCCTGTGACCCAGACTCCCGCAGATTCCCAGAGCTCCCTCCTCCTGGCCGTCTTTTCCAGCCATGACCTGTTGTTCACTGCAAGGGATCACACCTGTGGAAGCCGAGACATACATTGGGATTTGACAATGGTGCTCAGTTTTATTCAGTATTTAATCATTGCTCCAGTTTAGTATTGTATTGCCTATTACTGATTTGATCATCTTCTGTCTTCGGCGGCAGGCTCAAGCCCATTGAACATTGCTATTCCTGGCACAGGGCGGCACTCGCCAAGAGACTTGGGGGCTACGTGAGCCCCAGGCTCACCTGAGTTTCAGCGGCACCCGATTCTGCAGCAGGAATACTCTTCTGTTGCCCTCGCGGGTCAGCCCCACAGCCCAGGCAAACGGCAGCCACTGACGACTATTTTTTAAGACTTCACGAGTCTGTTTCCAAATATTTTTTCTCTTTGTAGTAATATGTTTCATTCATGGGTGACAAAACCTGTTTTTGATCATGAACTTTGAGCCCCTGGCTCAATAGGAAATTTAGAAAATATTAGTTTTAAGGGATGGTGATTTAATCACTTTTGATGAAACTAGCCAAATCTTAGATTCAGTTAAAAGAGCAAAAGGCTACAGATGCTGCATTTGAGCATATCTTATATTTTGTGTGATTCCTTTGAAAATGAGAATTCAGCTAAAAATAGCATGTTTAAATAAGAGTTGCTATAATAGCAAAAGACACTGTCACCTTAGAGGGAAAAAGACCACTTTCAATGCCATTGAAATTTTGCTCTGTGCTACCTACTTCACTTTTTACATTTAGTGACATGATTTTTTTTTTCAATGTCACACATTGTAAATAAAAAGAATTTTTAAGGGGTGGAAAAAGCCCACGGTAGGGCACAGACTCCTTTGCCCCCACTGGTGAGTAGGGTGCTAGATAATTGTTCAAGCCTCCTGGACACTCTCGTGCTGCCTGCATGGTAATTAGGGCTCTCTATTAGAGACCCGGCAGTAAAGTCTCCCCGAAGAATGGCTGGGCTTGTACGCCAGAATATTGGGCTGTGAGGGCTACTTTTTGTTGAGTTTTTATTATAACATGTGCTCCATTAACTCACTCACCTTTAAAAACGTTTTTCCCCTCTATTTGGAGGTTGCCCAAACATTTTTAAGTTGTTTCCTCATTTTTACTGATTATAGGAAAACCTCAATCATGTCCCCAAACTCACATTTGAATGATAGTAAAAAATCATATTTTACTACTACAGTGTTGGCAGGAGGTTAAAATATCACTTTGAAAAACACTTATTCACTTATTTTTATTTTTCAAGAATCACAAGGTAGCCTGGCTGAACTGAGACATGTGGTTGGTTTTAACTTCAATTTGTTTTATTTGAAAAAATAAATAAATAACACTTTAATTTGGGTCTTCGAGCATGCAACTTAAATAGGTCCATAAAAACAAACAGGAGGCAAGCTCTACGGGATTTTTAAGGTCTGGGGCAAAATCTTAAAGGCGAAGAAGAGCTCAGAGTCCTCAGATACCCAAAAGGGTGCTGGGTACAGGAGACAGAGTTGCGCACTTTTAGTGGGACTGACTCGTTATAACCAGGGAGGCTTGTACGTTTTTTTTTAAAGAGCTAGATCATATTTATAGTCCATGGCGGGCGCTAGATGAGGGCATGCTGTCTGAGACAGTCAGCTGAGTAATGTCTGAACTTTCCCTCCTGTCGTGGCCCCTGCTGCTGGGATCTGCTTGGATGCAGCCATGGAGCCTACATCCCCAATCTGGTGTGGCTGAGGAGGACCAGGTATTTCTGAAGCTCTTTGGGGTCAATAAATAGAGACAGGGACATGAGAATGAGTTGTATTTGCATGCTTTCTGTGACTATGCACCCGTCTCAGAGATCGTTCCCTGCAGGCCGCTGTAGAAACGTTAAATGTAGGTGGACAACACTCCAAAACAAGCAAAGTCAACGCAACTGGAGGACTGTCCGTCCTGTTTTCAGGATGCAGCTCCAGGTCTCTGTAGGTCTCCTTCTGGGTCAGCCCCCTCTCTTTACCCACCCAGAGCAGACACGACCACACACTCCTGACTGCCAGTCCCCTTATCTTTTGCACACTTAAATCATAGCATTCGTCACAGGATATTTTAAATATTTAATTTTAGCCTGCCCCCTTGCCACACTACAGACCTCTGGGAAGTGGAGTCCCGCCCAGGACACGTGCTCGGGTCTGAGCTCTCTCAGTGCAGACCAGATGCCCAAAAACAAATGGAGGAAAAGGTTGAAAAGATGATCCCATGGGCAAAGTTTATAAATTTTCATAAGGAAATCAAGTAAAAAATACATAAACACATCATAGCCTTAAGTCCTATTTTAATAGTAATCTAAAGAGTATTAACATTCCCTGGTGGGATACATCTTCTCTTTTAAGTTTCTCACTGTTAACTCTTTGAGATGTTCCACTTTCAGAAATATTCTCAGTTTAGCAACTCAGCAGTTGAGACTTCTAAGAATTCATTTTTTATCACAGTAGTATTAGTGGCTACTTTCATTACCTGGGAGCTGCTATAGATCTAATGCCATGAATACTCAAAAGCTCAATGAGAAGAGATCCATAATACCTTTCCTACTAGGCTTATGGTTAATAAAATAGTAACAATTGTACCAAAAGTTACACACATATTTATGTCATGGCCCTACATATACACATGGCCAGTCATTGTGAGCTGCATGTCATAACAAGACATAAACATTTTGGATATACACATGCAATTCATGTGACTATATACTTATTAATATAGATTCTGGGGTGACTACTTACTTTTGCATTTTATCTTCTCAGAAATTGATACCCATTTTTCTACCAATGGTGTCATGTTATCAGGGTGGGCCAGAATAGAGGTTGGAGTATTCTGAAGTGGATGGGCATTTGCTGCTCCTTGTAATCTGGGAGCTCCATCGGCTCTGAACCACTTTAAGATAAATTCTCTGCCTGAGGATTTTCGGACTTCACTGACAATTGTGAATTTCAACTAAAAACCTTATGTGCCTGCCCACAGAAGATGCCAATTCTTAGAGGAGATTTTGTTCTTCCTCCAACATAGGACAAGGTGAGATATGTAGGTATTCTCCCTGTTCCTCCTTGGGTTTGGGGTTTATTTTGGTTGACCATCCCCTGAAAACATAATTCTTTGATCACCAGTTTGATGTAGTTCTCTCCTAAGATTGTCCAACGATATGTCAGATAAGGTACATCTTGAAGATCAACATGACTTATCTTTGATGTAAAACAACACACATAGTCCCTGTATTTGTTATAAGTTAGGTCAAATATAAATGGAAAGTTATTAAGTACTGGGTTACACCTCATTCATTCCTCAAGGAGGTTACGTGGACTTGACTACCCCAGAGATTTTTGGGGGAATCACATTCCCACATTATCTTACCTTGTCATATGTTATAGCTCTTCCCATTCTGTCATTGTCTGTCTTGCCTGTGTCCCCATGGTGAGTCCCCAGAAGGCAAAGATACTATCAAATATGCCAACGTGGATACAGTGCCCACTGGGGCTTCAATAGCCGGTGGTCAGCAAAGGATGGGTGGGTGGATAGATGGGTGATGGCGGATGATTAATAGTTGGGTGATGGATGGATGGGCAGATGATGGATGGATGGATAAATGGTAAACAGATGGATGGAAGAAGATTTTGTAGAGTTAAAGGACCATCATCGTCCCAAGAGATACAATACTAACACACAGGTTAATGCCACCTGCATTCTGCCACTCTTCCCAGAAAATCAAGGAGATTCACTTTGTGTTTTCAAAACACTCTTTCCTTTTTGAAGGCAGGACAAACAAATCGTTTGGTAAATGGGTAAAGTTTCAATCATCTGTCTCTTTAACTCTGGCTTTCAAAGGGGCACTGACAAATAGTTGAAGCAACATTGGGCACAAACAACGGCATTACTCATTTATCTTTGCTTCTTTTTCTCCCACTTACTTCTAGTAGGAACGGTATTTGAGCCTCTATTCTGTGTAAGTTCTACGCTGTGTTGCACAGTTTCCAAGCTCAAGCCGTGCACTGTGGCTGGAGATACCAGGCACAGACACGAGAGCATTTCCGTGCATGGGGCAAGGGTGTGTGCTCCATCATCCACAGACGCCGCCGCTGGAATCCCAACCAGGGGAAGGTTCCCAGACAAGGAAGGCAGAGAAAGAGGAGTTTGAGTGAAAGACGGAAGGAAAAGAGCAACTGGGATAACGTGTTGGACCTTGAACTACTTCATGCAGTTTAAATATTTTCAACTTAAATCCCATTTGAAGGAAGATAGTTAGTCATTATTATAATTTCAGACTAAAAGTCTCATTTTTAAAAATTACTCTCACACTGGGGCCTACAAAATGGAAATTAAGGTGAGCTGTACGGAGCGGGTGCAGTGGAGAGAGCTTCAGCCCCTGGAAAATCCACATAAAACTCTAAATGTTAACATGACTTCTTTCACCTCAGGTGAATTCATAAATGAAACTTTTTTTTTCTTTTTTAAGGCTACAAATTCATTAGTATATCCTTGGGAATGACTGATTCAATTCAAAGGATTTTTAATAATTCTGGTAACTCTAATCTGAACCATTATTTCTAATTTCTTAATATGAACCCAAAAATATTGGTGACCTAATAAGTTTTACAGCAGCGCACACAACCTTCTTTATGGGGCTCTCGCCATTATGTAATATGTCATAAAGTGAGTTGAATGTTGTAAAACTCATTTTTTTTCCTCTTAGCTAAAGTGCATGATAGCCAAAAATTTAAGTGGAAAGCTATTAAAGTTCCAGAAATCCCAACCTTACATGTTTTTTTAAATGTTCTGTTTTGCTTTTTCGGTGCTTTGTGTCACAGTTTCTGATGCTGAGTCTATCACATAGAATTGTCCTGATGTTTCAGATAGAGCAAGGCTCTCATGGAATCTTTGGGTTTTATAAATTTTAGTTTGTGTTATTTTTTTTCACTTTCATTAGACAGTTATAAACCAAGTAATCAGGATAAAAAATTAAAGGCAATTGATTTTAAAAAGATGGAACATTAGAGATAATAATTCTTTGTTGATAAGAAACCCAAACAATTTATCTCTTTTTATAAGACCTCAACATGGGGCAATGAAGAAAGTGCTTTGTTCACGGTTGAGGTTTGCTGTCTCTGTCAGCGTTACTGCTGGCATGTTCGGTTCATAGGTCCAGGGAGTAGCTGGTTCCATAGAATTTGAGATGTGCATTAAAATGATGGGTGTCTGACACAATTCCTGGGTGAGCTTAGAACTGATGAGTAAGATTGAGTAATAGTAAACCTAGAGAATGATGGGAAAATATCTTTCAATAATCAGAAATTGTGTCTCTTCTGATCGACACAGAGTTCAATGTTAGGGCCATTTCCCATCCAACAAAATTAGTGGAAGGCTTTGCCAATTTGTAAAAACATCAGTTTTTTCTTTCTTTAATTTTTGAAATTATTATGTTTTCAGTTTGGTTTTACCTCTCACATAGCCCCAATAAGTTGGAAATATGTTTCAAACTGCTCTTTCAGTGCAATTTTTCCAATGAAGAAAAACCCTTAGAATACAAAACGGTTCTGTTGACAGAATTTGAATCAGAGAATTAGGTGCTATAGCAACAGGTACTTACAATGAATGTCTGAAATGTGTTGGTATCACAGACATAGTCAACATGAGAATCCATGGCAATATAGTCTTTAATTACTTGACTTCTGTGTTCATGTGAGATTGTAAAATAATTGTACATTGTGGCACAGACTTCTACCTGCCAATATCCATTTTTTTCTTTGTTCTTAGCAATACTGTTTTAGCCCCTGGTGTTTAGCTGATCACATGGCCCCCACATTTCCCAGCATCCCTCGAAAGTAGATGGGGCCACATGAGCAAATTCTGAAACGGACTGTAAGACAGTGATGTGTGCAACTTTATGGCTGGAATTCACCAGCCGTCTGCGACCATGAGCCATCCTCAAGGCAAAGCCCGGGTCACACACACCAAAGAGGACCTCAGCAGTCGTGAACGAACAACCCCCAGGCTTTTCAAACAGGGAAGGGAAAAATTCCTTTTTATTTTAATCACCTGAATTTGTTCCCCCCCCACACTACTTACATCTTAATATAACCCTAATTTGTACATTGTCCAGAGAGTAATAACATCATCTCCCTTCTGTCAATCCGTTCAGTTAAACTTAATAAGAGAAAAAATATAAAAATCTCTAGCAAAATGCCTGACACAGACTCAGATCTCCAGACGTGTCAGTTAAACAGGGTCTCTAATCCTGCCAAAAACATGTCAACTCAATAGAAAGAATCAAAACCGTTATTTGCCTGACTCAAAAGTTAATCAATCTGAAAGGCCCTGTTGGACACAATCCAAATAATAAGCACCTATTAGCATCAGCTTGGCGAGTTCCAAAATCTGTTAGTGAGTTGGTGAAGGCTAGGAACATTTAGGAAAAGACAACAGTGAATAAATTTGCTGTGTGCTACCCTTCTGCGGTGACAAACTATGCAGTTGAACGTCCTTACCCCTGGGCAAGTTCACGTCCCTGCTGTGCTTGTTCCAGCCCAGGTGAGGCGATGGGAGCTGG
>CM052439.1:174099826-174131875 GCA_028533085.1 Varecia variegata
GCTGCACAACTGCGTGAGCACCAGAGAGAGAGAAATGTTGTCTCCCCTTCATCCGTCAGAGACTTCCGACCTCCATAAATAAACCTCTCTTAAACTCAGCAACACATCGGGACGCATAAATCAGTGGCTGATGTGGCTGTGCAGGCGTCGCTCAGACAGGCAGCCGCCGTGCTGAGTTTCCCCGTGCCGACTGCAGGGGGTGCAGGAGCTCCACTGCAGCCCGGCCCGGCTCCGCGGGGCAGACCCCACAGTGAACAGGCCTCTGTGGCCCAGAGCGGGCTTTCCTGCGAATCCAGCCCCGTGTGACAGGGATCTGACACGGATCTGATCCAGCCCCGTTCTGACAGCGTCAGCTGCAACCTTAAACTCAAAGCTGGGAGCGAGAGCTCGGAAAAGGAGCGAGCTTGCGTTCATGCTGTGAAGCGCCCGCAAGAACCCCTCTGCCAGATCTGCGGGTGGGTTCGGTTGATCACAGGGAGACTTCCTCACCCCAGACGTGGATGCACAGACCAGCCGCTTCTGTGAAAGGAAACGTCGCAGAAAGACCCGGCACAGGGACTGTCTTTGTAAACAGGAAAGATGATAAAAGGTTCCTGGACGTGGATGAGTGTCCTGGTCTTGATTAGATCCGAGAGAGGGATGGAATTTTTTGAGCCCCTAGTTAAAATTTGTAAGCCAGGTTGTCTACAGTAAGAACCTTCCGGAAGGGCCATTGTCAGCCTCGGCCTTTGCAGGCCAACTCAGAACCTGGAGCGCCCATCCACGGCCTTGTCCACGCGTCCCAAGGGGTCTCTAGAAAGATGCAACGCAGACGGGATGTGGGAGGCCACCCCCCCACGCCTGCAGTCAGAGGGCCCGGGTCTCCGTGGGCAGAGTTTACCCCCACGGCGGGAGGCGGAAGAGCGATGTGCCCGTGACCCCTGGATGAGAGGTCGCCGGCCGTGAGAAACACTTCAGTTCCCAAGCGACCCTCTCTTCGGAGGTGGCCACTCAGCACATTTGAAGAGTGCGGCTCGGATAAGTGCTTGAGTCCTCGGAGCACTTAAGGAAATGAAGAAAGGCTTTATCCCTCTTCAGTCTTAAATAATGAGTCAGAAGGGATTATGGTCAAAAAAGAGTGAACAAAAGTGGCGAATTTGTTTGTGGTGACAGAAATAAGACCTTAAGCAAAGATACTTAACTTACGCTGCTATCGGATTCTCAAACTAACTGCATTACTAAGAAAAAATAACTGTTCAAGAGCTGTCTTTCCACATAGAATAATGGGGGCTGGTGCCGACAGCTGGGAAAATGGGTGTAAATCTCTGTGACTAATGTCCAAGGCAGAGTGTGGTGACAAGGATATTTCTCGAGCACCAGGCTGGTGGAGCGAGGATTTTTAGGTGGGGGCTTCACTATGTGGATTGGGTAAGAACCAGGAATTTCTGCTTTCACAGATTTTTCCCGATAATGATGATGGCAAGATGTACCGAATCTGTGATTAATCTTGTAACTTTGTTTATAAGGAAAGAAAATAATAGGAACACCCTCACCTACTTCTTCCTGCTAGGTTCTTCCCATATACCTCTGAATATGCACCAAAAAAAGTAAAGTCAAAAGTGATTGGAACATTTTATTTTTAGGTCATCTAGTTATACTTCCCCTAAACTTTATTATAACAGTGTCAGTAACTTCTCACTCAAACATGCAGATTGAACTGAGGGAAACACAACCACTGACGTGTCCTGCACACACAAGACTTCTGGGCACCTACCAACATTTTAGGGTTCGCAGCTGTAGGTTTAATGGGCTCTAATAGGCAGAGATGGGATTCTCTGCCCTGTGGTCCAGGCCCGTCACAGAAAAGTGACCCCTTAACTGTGTCCAATCAACAAATTGACACTTAGAACGGAATACCTGGACCTGGGCAATTTCCTTTATACTTTTCATAATCTACAGAATCATTGATTCTAGGGGGACCCTCTACATCATACTGACATTCTGTTCTCAACCTCGTGGTTTGTTTTATTATCTGAGCGGCGTCTAAATTGGACTCTGTTATGTTAACCCCTGCACGACCACGGAGTCCATCCTGAGTCGCAGCCCGTCTCCCAGCAAGCTGCCCCGTGGCTCTGGGTCGGGGCCTGTTTCTGCCCCGGGAAACAGGCAGATGCGTGGCTCTGGCGGGCACTGGCCCAGGGGGGGAAGCTGAGGCCAGCTCTGTGTGGGAAAGGGGGGAAATCACTTATCTTTCTGCTGCCCTAGCATTTTAGTGATCCTCACCACTTTTCAACCTTGGAATTAAATGCATTTCTATCCCTTTTTGAAGCCCTAAACCAGGGTGACTTCCATGGTATTGTTTACATAGCGTTACAATTGGTTATATCAAAATTAATTTTATATACTTTATATATAGACGGCTCTTTAAATTCATGTTCATAACTGTAAAACTTTTAATATCTTAGGTAACCTAAAGATCTACATGTTTCATTACTATTTCAGAATGGTGTGAGGGGTCCTGTAAGGTGATATAAGTGTGCATTTGTTTCCTATATCCTCTTTCAAGATGGAATTGTTATTTTAAACTTCTTTCCAATATTTTAACCAGTCTGTACAGAAGAATGCTAGTTAAATTGACAAAAGAGGGTATTTTGGTAGAGAATTAATAGAAATATTAACTTACATTTATTTCTATTTGTTACTCTAATAATTTTTAGTTTTTAATGAGGATTCCTATGTGGCTGGTTATCCACCACAACTTGGACAGTATGATACGGCACATTTATATAATACCTTGCCAGCCATTGCATTATCCCTAGACAAGTCACTCAAGAATTTAACATCTCATATTGTGTGCATTTTTTACATGCAGGTGCTACTATGCTCCTTGAAAAGCAGTTGGTAAAAGTTTGCAAATATTTTGCCATTACTTTGCAAACATTTTACAGATGTTTTGCAAAAATTGTTTGCAAACATTTTGGAGCACAGAAGAGGAGGAGGAAGAAGACAGACAGAGGAGAAGGTAAGGGGAAGAGAGACAGTGAGCGAGACAGAGGGAAGAAGACAGTGGGAAAGGAAACAGACGCAGTTTCAGAAACAGCCAAGTGGAAGACGCCTTAGAAAACACAACGGTTTTCGCACTGCACACATTCTCCATCAGACTGTTGTTAACCCAAACACTGGAGAATATTGAATACGTTGCTAGTATTCTTTAATGAGGAAAGAGGCGGGCATCTCATCACTTTAAGTGGAAACAAACACATGAAAACACCCGGGCTCTATTGGCAGGTGTTGGTCCCTGACGGAAATGAACAGAAATGCGTCAGTGTGTTACCGTGGCTGAGAACCTGCGAGAATGCCCTGGAATGGCGTGTGCACCGCAGACGTGCTGGCCCCGGTGCCAACACACACACACAGGGGACTGAGGCCACACACGGCAGGGCAGATGCCTGCACACACCACCCGTCAGCTTTCTGATAAGGCCCCACCAGCACATTCACCAGCACTGCCCAAAAGAGGGGTCTGAATGTCGGTGTTTTGGGGTTCTGTTTCTTTCTGCGGTGCCTGGCTGTGGTGCTGTCCTCCGGAGCGGCCTGCGTGGGCTCCGGGTTGGTCCTGGGCCGGCTTAGCGTGGGCTCCGGGTTGGTCCTGGGCCGGCTTAGCAACGTGTGGCAGTCAGGTGGCTCTAACAACTGACACTGATGCTCGCACAGTTCTAGGGGCCAAAAGGCTAACATCAAGGTGTCAGCAGGGCCCTGACCCCTCGGAAGCCTATAGGGGAGAATCTGGCCCACGTCATTCTCTCAGCTTCTGGGGCTGCCACCTGTCTCTCACGTCCCCTGACTTGTGGACGGACCACTCCAACCTGGGTCTCACCTTCACATGGTGTTCCCCATGTGTCTGCATCTGCATCTCTCTCCTCTTCTTGCAAGGACACCGGTCACTTTGGGTTAGGGCCTTCCCTAATGACCTCCTCTCAACTTGATTACACCTGCAAAGACCCTATTTCCAAACAGGTTCACGTTCACAGGAACCCGGGACACAATTCCATCCAGAACAGGTCCTTCCTGGCTTTAGAAAGAGGCACAGTGGGGGGGACCACGCCCCACTGGCCATCTCCAGGGAGCCATGTGAAGCTTTCTCCAGGACGGCGCCGACCCGTCCCCGTCACCGCCCACCACACACTCCTGGCCTGCGCTTCCTTTCACAGCTGCGTTGTGGCAGCCCCAGAGGGGACCCCAAAGTCAGATGAAATTCTAAATTGAGGAGAAGAGAGAGAAAACTGGGTTTCCAAGTATATAGACTCAATTTGTGGTTTTTATGCTTTGCTGTAACTTCTGGTTCAAACAAAAATAAACTAAATCCTGAGACATTTAAGATTTATGGTACCAGTTAAATCCTTCATTCTTAATATGGAACCCTATTATCCTGATTCGAGAAAATAATTGTTTCTACCAAAAAGAAGGGAAGAAAGGAAAACATTCTTACAGTTGGTAACTATTCTTAAAATGTGTGAAAATGTATGCCAATGAAATAATCAGAGATAAAAACAAATGTGTATTGGTAAAGATAATCGAAGTATCATTACTTATGATAAAGAAAAGGATTTTAAACAACAACCCTGTCCAAAATTAAAGGGATGGTTGAATAACCTCAGTACATCCGTAGAAGAAATTCTATTCATGTGCTAAGTGACACTCCCAAAGTAATTTTATAAAGGGAGAAAAGCCTCAACAGTATATGATATAAAGCTTCACAGTAAAAATCGAGTTAAACAAATTTTCAAAAACGTATATCCAGGAACCAGCTATAACACCAAAAATAATTATGAGCATTTCTCTTGATGCCGTAACTACAGTTGATTTTGATTTTCTTCTGTATCCTTTTTTGCATTCTCCACGTACTCCATGAAGAAAATACATTGCAGTATATTGCAAACAGAAATCGTCAGAGTGACTTGCTGAAGTGTGCAGCTGGGGTAAGAAATCAATAAGCATCAAGGGACCTGGCGATGGGGGCGGTGGAGCCCGTGCGCCATTGCCACGTTGGGGACAGAGGTGCCCGTGTGCCATTGCCACGTTGGGGACAGAGGTGCCCGTCAGATTCGGCCAGCTTGGCTTTGCCCTAAATTTTCAGTGAGAAGTAGAGGTAATTTTCCTGCCGGAAGATTTGAAAGGAAAACTTCGGCAAGATAGAAATAAATGTTTTAACCATAACATTGAATTACAGAGAAGACTGAAACACAAGGAAAATCTTAAGTGCCGTGACTGTAATAAAAAAAAGAATAATTAACAATCAGCATGGAAGCCTCCCTCTTAGTCTCTGATGATGCAAAAAGGAACTGAAAGAATTGCTTAACCAACTGTTAAATCAACCTAAATTGTTTTTAATTATAGACCTCATCTTATGACAACTTTCTAACTTTTTATTTGCAGTGCACCATAAGGAGGAGGAGAAGATGCCTTCTTTCCATCTGTTTTCACGCTATCAAACACACTTAATGGAAATTATAATACCTGAAAGCTTCCAGTTGAACACTCTTCTTTTAGACTGGCACTCTGAAGTCATCCGTGAATTTGCAAGGAACATTTGAGTTAAATTTTAAAGACATAGAGCAGCTTATCGCTGCGAATAGGCTGCAGTGATATACAACAGATATTTACCAATAATCTTAACTGTGAGACATTCTCAAGTCTGCTCCCTTAGACTGAGAGGCGCAGGCAGCACTTACTTTGTGATGCAATGGTTGGTACACGAGCACCCAGACCTCATCCACTCGCTCAACCGCATCTACGGAGCACCCACTGTGTGCCAGGCACTGCTCCAGAAGTTGAAGATTCATCATGATTCATCAACAAACATTCCTGCCCTTGTGGAGATGAAGTTCTGGTCAGGTCAGAGAAGATGGAAATTAATTTATTAATTCAACAGGGGTTTGTAAAATTACCTTTGTATTATTAGTACATTACGTTTGTTCAGATACACCTACGGTAGATGAGATATCATGAGGAGAAGGATTTATTCTCAGTCTGGAGGGAAGCACGGACTTGGACAGATGACGAGGAGGAAGGTTAGAGGGGGAATGAAATTCCAGCATCTTCAATTCTGAGGGACAGGGGGCAAAAGAGCACGTCAGACCCCGCTTCGTCCACACACCCTCTTCCAGCCCTGCAGGAGTCCTCAATTCGAATTTGCGTTTCTGCACAATAGTTGTTTGGGTTGTCTTAACAAGCGAAGTAGATCACGTTACAAATGACCAGGCCTGTCACAGAGGGGCCTGCCCACCAACTGGAAGTGCGCAGCAAACGGCCATCCGACAAACACAAAGATCCCCAAACTCCGTCCATTCCCCATCACGTGTCCTTCCCTAGTGTCCACGGCAGCCTTCCCGCCAGCCCATGGGTAGAGCAGCCAGTTTCTGAATTTAAAGTCGTGACCGCCCTACTTAAGAGGGAATCGTGGTTCCCAGTGTATACTCCCAGAGTTTTAATCTTTGTTTCTTTTTAGATTATTTCAAATACGTCCTGGGTGGTTTCCCTGACTCAAATCCAATATCTGCTCCAATTCATTCGCAATAACACATCTTTCCAAAACACCAGCTTTACGGTTTTAAACGCACACACCATGTGCTTTAGAATGTGGTCCAACCTCCCTACTGTTCTGTCACAGCCTTCGAGATCGTGGCCTGGGTCACACTGGTAGCTTCATCTTTCCGGGCATCTTCTCTCTTCGTCTCAGTCGAGTGCCTGTTCCTCAGACATCATACTTCCTTTCCTTGTGTCCCTGTGAGGGTGGCATCCTCTACGAAGAGTGATTCCTCTCCTTGGCTGGACCCTATCTGGATTTAGGGCATCAGCTTAGAGATTTCTGGGTCAAGCAACATAACAACTATGCTTATGTGGAAACATTTCTACTGTGGATACCTAGAAATGCTAAATATTAATACAATTTACTCACTTCTTTATAAATGCATAGGTAAGCTTATAAAATAGAAAGGGGTGTCTCTGGGTGTCCAAGAGGGAATTGTAACTGCAGTACTGTGCGTGACGTCTGTGACAGCCAGGAGGGAGCCGGCGGGGTGTGCAGGCGGAATCTGCCCTCTCCGAGCTAAGTGCTTGTACCCTGCTGCTCACGTGGGCTGAATGGGGAGTTAGAATGAGGGCCCTGCGTAAGGTCAGGACATTTGGAAGCCTGCACCTCAGACGCACGTCCTCCAAATAAAAACCAGATAATTGACCCATTAGACACCCTTGCTGAAATATCTATTAAAGGGTGAAAGGCAGGAAGAACGAAATGACATTTATGAGGACAGAGTTGATGAATAAATCAATGGTGAGCAAAACATTTTGTTAACATTAGACAAATCTAAATAAACACTGGATTAAAAAAACTCACCATAAGAATGACTAAAAGAATCAGGTTTAAAAGATGGTTGAATGAAATGAATAGGAGCACGTAGAGAAAAATATGTCATAGAACAGCCGGCAAGGCCATGGTCAAGATGCAAAGACTATTAGTGGCAGCAGGTGTTGTGGGACATGTAATTTGGTGAGGAATAGTCTGGTACATTATCATGAATGAGGAAGCCTGAAGTAGTGATAGAGGAGCTTGAGGGGTCACCTCACCTTGAGCACCGGCCTTTTGTATCCCGACCTATCTCTGGCAGTAAATGGTGAAATTTATCACCCCAATTTACAGCTAAGAAGCCCCAGGTTTGGATTAGCTAGGAGCATCCCGCAAACACACAGCAGGTCAGTATGGTCTTCTGGCTGCTATGCCTGCAAGCTCTCACACGGAGAAAAGGGGAAGGGAAGGGCTTTCAGAAAAGACTCCAAAGTGAATCAAGAAGGGAAATCGGTGGGAAAATGACCATCCAATGTCAAAGCATAATTAGAAAGCAATGTGAGAAGATTTTAGGGATCCTTGGAGGGCTAACTGAACTTGATCTGCTGGTAGACAGGGAGGTGCTGAAGGCTTAGGAAGAGAGAGGAACATGATTTAAAACCAAGTGCAGCATCTGACATCCACAGGGACAAACGCGGCTGACTGCGTAGAGCGCACTGAAGTTAGCACGGCCAGCCTACTGGTGGCTTCAACGTGACTTATCCAAAAGAAGAGGACTGAACATACACTCACTTAAAGACAACAACGGCAAGGCTCTAAATCACCACCATTCGGAAACTAAACATGTATTTTTTGAAGTGTGTCATTTTTAACTGATGAGTCCGCACTCTCTGTCCAGTCCCTACTGTGCAACCCACCATGCGACATAAAACAGGATAAAAGGGGAACAGAGCCAAGAAATGCACAGAGACCATTTTGCCCAAAGAGGGATCCATTCAATGAGGCCAGAAGAATTGGCCATAATGAACTAACCGAGACCCAAGAGAAGGAACATTGGTGTTGGCCCTCATGGGTCCAAGGTCATGGAAGACAGCAGACATCAAGCAGAAACAACATCCAAATATTTGTCAGAGTTAGCTAGGAAAATGCAAATAGTCGAATGGTATATTGACTTGTGTATACGTGGATATTGCAAGATTCTAACCAGGTAGTGAGTGCTTTACAAAGCAGAGAGCCCAAGCCCTGATGGAAACACAGTGCTTTGAAAATAATATTAATGATAATAATTAATAATAATTGAAAGACATTGCAAGAAAGAAGAGAAAAAAAGAAAGAGAGAGAGAAGAGAAATATAAACACACAGCAATGAAAAGAATAAAATCACAGGCTTATTGGACTCTGCAAACAGAAATAGGAAAAATGAGAAGGAATTGAGTTGTGTGGAATAGAGTATTTCCCATAAAGAGGGGCGTTAAAAAGCTACAAACATCCAGAGCTATGCTTATCTACAGTATCTAAACTTACTACAGTAGCAGGAAAACACATCGACCGGAACCCAAGGCCAGGTGAGGCCATGAGCTGGCCTAAGGACAAGTGTTTGGAAACTTTGAGGAACAAGATCCAAAGCTACGGACTTAAGATCTGGTTCTGAGCTGAGTCAAAAGGAGGCCTTGCTCATGATGAGCTGTCAGGGCATGTTTCATTACACACGAGAAAAACTGGAGGCTGAGAAGGCAGCATATTCAAACAAACAAACAAATAAACAACAAATCTTGCTTAATGGGAGAAAAATCTCCCCAGAAAATGGAGATGACAGAATAATCTGGAAATACTTTCAAAAATGTGTGCTTAAATCGCTCAACAAGTGATTACGTGAAGAGATGAACATGGCAGGTCCATACAATACATTTGATGGGAAAGTAATCAATTAAAACTCCCAGAAATAAAATATAGAACTCAAATTCCAAAAAAGAAGGAACTTGATAGAAAAGATAAGTTCTGGACTAGACGTAGTTGAAGAGAGAATTGGTGAACATAAAGACATTGATGAGAACACATCACGGAAGGGAAAACAGGTGAGAAAGAGCTAAAAACGAGGCTGGGACAGGGTGGAGATATTTAACGTGGTAACAGCCAGGCATTTCTCCGGTTTCAGACATTCAGCACATACCAGTGGTGACAAGAACAAACAAAGTGAGTTCATATTAGATATATTTTAACAAAATTGCATACAATAAATTTTAAATAGAAAAATCTTAAAACGTATCAGAGATCTAAAAGAAAGAACTCATAATTACCAACGTTAATAATTACATTGACATTAGGGCATTTCCTCCATAGCAATATATGCAGGAAAATATGGAAAAAATCCTCAAAGTGCTGAGGGAAAATAATGTTGAACCTAGTTTTTCATATCTGTTTAATTTATCATGAAAATGTGGGAGCAAAATAAGGACATTTCCAGGTATGCAAAGATGATAAGAGTTTACCATTTGTGGGGCCCTGCCCTAAGGAGTTAAAATAATTGCTAACTCATGTAATTCATTAAGAAAATGTTTCAAAAGGAAGAAATGATATAAAAGTAACAGGTAAACAAATAAACTGACAAATTACATTAATAATGTAATTATTGATTACAAAAATATCACTTATGTTTGCTTAAAAAGGAGATGAAAAATGTAGGAATAACATCATAGAAGAGATGGTTTTGGAGGGCAGTCAAACCATGCCTGGCCTCTGCCTCATTTTGGAGGAGGGCAGCAACAATTAACAAACTTAGGCAAGTAATAAGAAATTATTTGAATATTTTAAAATATACATAGTAGTAATTAGATGATAGATCTGTCTCCTATGGATAGCTTATGGATATATATATATATATATATATATACATTTGTTACAAATGTAAAATAATGGATCATAAAAATGCATCTAAAATTCTTTTTTTTTTACATGATTTATTTATTTTTATTTTAAGAAGATGTTTACTGGGCCCAGAGGTTGAGGAAAATGGAAGTAGCAAGACCTTTTTGACAAACTTCCATTATGATACACTTTTGTTTGTTCCACAAAATATCAAATAAAAACATTTCTATAAAATCACATACCTAGGATAATTTCCTCTCTTATCCTTATGGAGAGATTAGACAAATTAGGTTAGATAGTATAGGTTAAATTAAGTAAAATTGCCAATATTTGATCAATTTAGCTTATAAAACTGGAACATTTGTATTACTATTTTTTTTCTTTTTTTTTATTTCAGCTTATTATGGGGGTACAAAAGTTCTGGTTAAATATATTCTTGATTAGGTCATCTATGAGGAGGGCGATAAGGAGGTACGTTGGAATGGACAGAAAACAAAACCTAATCAATTTAAGCTTATTGACGGGTTTTTTTCTTGTTTGTTTTTGCTTTTTTGGTCCCCTCTCCTCAGTAGTATTTAAGTTTTAAAAATAATCTAAAGAGAATAAGATGAGATGTTATCACTTGATTATTATGGGTGTTGGCTTTATTATTACTAGGGCTCTTTGTGTATTTTCACAATTTCACAATGAAATGTCGCACATATGTGTATAACAACGGCACTTATCACAACACTTGCT
The DNA here is from genome assembly GCA_028533085.1 of Varecia variegata. NCBI lineage: Eukaryota > Metazoa > Chordata > Mammalia > Primates > Lemuridae > Varecia > Varecia variegata. The sequence continues at coordinate 174,110,753 of CM052439.1, forward strand.
TAATGCTGATTCCGAGTTGTGCTCGGTCCTGAACGCTTTGCAGTGATTAATCCACGCAGCCCCTCAGCTTTCCTATGAGATGGGTACTGCTACTATCTCCACATCAGGAGTGGAAACTGAGTCACCGACAGTCTAAGTAATGCACCTGAGATCATGGAGTTATTAACAGACAGTGTCAGAATTTAAAACCTATGGTCTGGTTTCTGAGCCTGTGCTCTTGACTACCCAGGGTTTCCCAACTTCATGGTTGTCACTGTGAGCCAGATGACTCTTGGCTGGGGCAGCTGTCCTGCGTGTTCCCTGCTTAGTAGATCCCTGGCCTTCATCAGCTAGATGTCAATAGCATGTCCCTACCCTATTCATAGCAATAAAAAAAAAAAAAAAAAAATGTTTCCAGATGTTGCTAATGTTCCCTGGGAGGCAAAGCACTTTTGGTTGAGATACCGCATTACACAACATTGCTCCAGCATGAATCAGTCTGAAGAATCTACGTGCATTCTAAACATAGTTGTGCAAAATAGAATGCTATGAAAAAAATATAACATATTATCCCATGACCTAACCATAAGCACTTTTAATAATTTGTTGTATTATCTTCCAGTCATTCTTCTATGCATATATTGCCCATAGTAGGATAACTGCACACATAATTATATATTTTAACTCATTAATATATGATGAATAATTTTTATACCATTAAACATTTTACTTGTACTATAATTTTAATGATTCTTTAGAATTCCATTTTATGACTATCAATTTAATTAAAAAATCCATTGTTATTGAAAGGTAGGTCATCTCTAATGTTTTATTATACATTACATTGAATCAATACTATGTTCTTATATATTTTGTATATATTAGTATTCCTTTAGAAAAAAATCTTAGAAAAATAATTTTTGGGTTGACAAACATTCTCATCTTTTTAAAATTTCATTATATGTTTAGATAATGACATCCTTGAAATTTTGTTCCTAATTAAAATCTCACCAGAAATGAATCAAGTACCAATTTTACTGAATCTATGGCAATATGACCTACATCTTGGTCTGCATTTAAAGTAGTAGACATCAGAGGGAAACTCATTTTTGGTCTTGGGAACACAGTTCTATGATCATTTTAGACTTTACATGTCCACAATAAGGAATATTAAAGAGGCTGCTGTCACCCATGGCTCTTCTATCAAGAAGTGTTCCTAGGTAGGAATCAGCCCAACATTCAACGGAAGGAAAGAAAGAAACTTTCCAGTGAGGACAAGGAAATAAATACACAGAGACAGGAAAATCCAGTATCATAGTGTGTGCAAAGTTTAAAAAAGAAAAAAAAAATATATAAATATAAAATATACTAATTGGGAACAATAATAATGAAGAAGACTAAGCTTAGTACCTGTAAGGTTCCACTCTACAGATGTGGGCAGTCCTGAGGCACTTTTCATTTAATTATTTGCATGATTTATTGATTTATTTAATGTACTCTATGTATGTACATATGTGTGTATGTGCAGAAGTTTTTTATGGCTTGCTGAACTGGATCCTAACTTTAAATGAAAATTGATCCATACAAAGTCACCTTAATGATCTACCTTAGCTCAGTCAAGAACGTTTGAGAAAATGTGCTATAGGTAGCCACTACCTACCCTGGGAGAGTCTCACCGAGTCTGCCTCCTGCTACAGCCCTGGCATGCGGAATGGCTACGGTGGGCAGGCAGGTAAATTGTATATGACCCAGAGGTCTTTGAGGAAGAGGGATGGAGATGTTCTTGGTCCTGTCCAGGTGAGGGTCGCCAGCAGTAGATGAGTGTGTGTATCCGGGGTTGATGTAGACTCTCCTCTCTTTGTAGCTCAGCAGGCTGGGCCTCAAAGGCGGCTCGTCACAGGACAGGAGGAGCACTCAGTAGGGATGCAGACTTGACACTAGGGCCGTGCGCTCATGGGGCAAGTCTGGTTCCTGCTCAGCGTGGCTAAAGCTGGAAAATCCTCTGAACCCAACCACCTAGACATGGCAGTCAAGCTTTGGGAAGTCCAGGTCACATAAACTGAAGAAAAGCACCCCTTGTGTGGAGTTTAGAGGTCCTTGGGGGCTTGGGCAGGTGACAGAGCCAGTGAGCAAGTTGGCATCGTGATGGACAAAGACTGACTGGATGGACAGCAGATGCAAAGATGACTCTCTGGTCTGTTATTGACACTCCGTAGCCTTTGCCTGGTCTGTGGAATCAGAAGAGATGAATCTGACACCAGTTTTCTGGGGAAAGTTGTGGGTACGATGGGGGTCTCAGGAAGGAAGTACTGAATTTCCAAGTAGTTTGGCAAGAAAATTTTGAGGAACTTTCAACTTGACTGAAGAAGTTTACACCTGTTAAAAAAAACAGGAGCATGCTTTAATTCTCCCTCCCTGTGTATGTGTGTGAGTGTGTGTGCACGTGCGGGGATTGTGTAGGTGAACGATTGCCACATGCTTAAGGTGCAGGAAGAAAAAAGACATCAGTTGATCCATTCAGGTAAAGTCCAGCCATGATTTCATTGTCCAGTGTGGACAGGGTTATCTATGAAGATGACATACGAACTTTGGCTGCAGCACTGCCGGGGCACTGCTCCACCGTTACCGACGGGGGAAGTTATGGACTTATTAACGGTTAAGCCTTTGCTTGATGAAGTGCCTGGGCGCAGAGCTTATTTTCTGCTCCTCTGCGTTCACAGTCCATCAACGGTGATAGCCAAGCACCGGAACAGATTTTGTGGTTCGTTGGGTCTCGGTGATCTATGGTGCCTCAGAAGTCACTTCTGAGCTCAAAGAAATCCTGAGGTGGAGAAGAAAGCCATTAGGACTGGACTTGACCATCCTTGTCCACCTTTGAGGTGCACTGAGTGAAGATTCCATTCGTTCATGCAAGCCCTGCTCACCTGGGCAGCACAGACAATCCTCTCCGCTAGGCAGCCAGGTAAACATAGATAGGGACCCATGTGTTCACAGATATGTTCATATGGACAAAGAACACTCACCGAGACAGCCCCTGGGGGCAGTGCCATCCCACAGTCACTACTCCCAGAAACGCTGGAAGGTCATCGTGTCATCCTATTCTGGGAGTCCCAGCTCAATGAGAGCCTCGGGACGCCCTCAGAAGCAGGGTGTCCCCCACACCATCCGGGGGCTAACTGAGTGGCTTTTCTTCCTGTGTGGCAGAGTCCGTGGTCCCTTAGTGTTAGGTTCACTCCTTTCTGAGCGTCTTCCAGTTTGTGTTTTCAAAACTTTGCTGTTAGAAATGAATACGAGTGGCCGTCGTACACCCCACTTGAGATGCCTTCATCGTGGCCTAAGCCCACGTGGCTGACCCACTGCGGTGCTGACACCCTTCTCTCCCCAGGAATGACCTGTGGCTGGAGACTCGTGTTCGTGTGGGGCAAACCCTTGCGATTGTCCTTCCCCCCATGTATGTCCCCCCTGCCTTTCTGGCCTTGAATGCTGAACTGTGACGCCGGCTTTGCTTCTGGCTGAGTGTCCAGTGGTGCTGCTGGAGATGCAGGCGCCGGCTCTGCCCCACTGGCCCTATAAAAGAACCCGTTACAGAGCAGCCATGGAGCAGGAGGAACTTGTATCGCACCTGCTCTAGTTAAAAGAACCCCTTAAAAGGGGGAACAAATCAAGTAAATGAACATTTTTTTATCCATTTAACACCAGATACAAAGTTATATCAATATACTTCTAAAATTGATATTGAAATTATGTATGTAATTGAGATGCTTTTATCCTAATAAGTAGACCTGTGATTCTCAGCCAAGGATGATTTTGCCAGCCTAGGGGACTTTGGGCAACCTCTGGAAACATTTTTGATTTTTCATGGTCATGACTGAGGTGGGATGCTACCAGCATCTAGCGGGCAGAGGCCAAGGACGCTGCGGAACTTCCCACAGTGAACAGGGCAGCACCCACCACAAAGAACTACCCAGCCCAAAGCTCTAGTGCCACAGTGACAGCTGAGGGTAGAGAGGTGGAGGTACAGTGCCTGTGTGTGCCTCATGCACACCTACGTCGGGACTTTTGACACTGTCACATATCTACTTAGATTTCATCTGACTGCCTGTTCGTAACACTCAGATTGGGATAATAGTGCAAAAGTGTTAACAGTTGTTGTCTGTTAATTTGACATTCATCTGTGCATTATTCCATGTCCCTTGATTAAACTTTCCCCCAAAACCCACAAAACTTCAGCTGTTTGATTATATAAATGTTTGAATACAAGAACACTCTATAACTTATGGAAAATGCCTAAATATTTAGTTTTTCTATAGTTTTTAATTCAAAACCTTGGAAGCACAACATAGTTGGTTCCTCGATAACAACTATGGAATGTTTTATGCAGGAGAAGTTTTGTCAAGGGATCTTCCAATTCTTTAATAGTAAACAAACTGACAACAATAGGAGAGAGTGATTTTTCTTACTTTATTCCAGGCTAAATGTCTTTCTTCTACTAACAGGGACCACATATTTCAAAAGAAAATTAGAAGGCGTAAAATTTAAAGAAGTTCGCATGGACCAAAAAGCTTGAAAATTGAAAAGTTATAAAATTACCTGATTTGTTTATGAATATAATAATGTAGAGTGAAGGACATTTGTTCTGGTAACCAAGAAAACACACATGACAGGGAAGAGACAAATTAGAAGTGTTTAGAAAATGTGGTCTTACGGTAAAAGTGAAAATTTTTGAAAGCACAAGGCATTGTCACGGCCTTCCATGAGAACTCAGCAGACAAGTGTGTGTGCACAGAGGCACCTGACGTTTTCCTCTTCCCTCACTTTACCTGTGCATAGACGTCCAACGATGGGGTGTGAGCCGAAATATACCCCATTGGGCATAAAGTAGATAGTGTAGGTGAATGAGGGCGAGGAAGAGACACAGACAGAGATAGAAAGGCGGGCAGAGAGACAGAGAGAGAGGGAAAGAGGAGGAGAAGGAAGAAGGAAAGAAATGAAAGAGAAGAGGGAGAGAGGGGGAGGGAAGAGAGTTCGGGACAGAATGAAAAGCGTATGTGAATATGCCATTTCATAACCTTTGCAGGATGTGCATTGCTGAGGCAGACCAGGGATTCCTATCAATAATTCGGCTGCTTCCTCCGTGAATGAGAATGAGCCGTATGTGAAACTGTCAATGAAACACACCAGCGACTAAGAGCCTCTCATTCAGCTGTGTGTGCTGAGCTGCTGCCACGCGCAGACACCATGCCAGGAGCATCCAGGACACTTAGATGACTTCAGACCCTTCCCCTTCCTTCCAGTTATTTGTAACGTAATAGAGAAGCTCACTACTTAATTTAGTGTGGTTTCATCCATGACATTGAGTGATGGTTTCATTTCTGAAACCCGAGATTAGAAAGTAGTTCTGTTATTTATTTCAACAATTGAACTGGGAAACATGGATGACTCTGTTGTCTAGAAAGAAACCACATGTTTACATTTTCTGTTTGGGGAAGAGAAAAGGACAATTGTGTGTCTAACTACAACATCTACGTAAAATGTTTCAATTACAAATGGACTGGACACAGGGTCAAAGACGTCCGTCTAACTTAGATTTTACCCCCACGTGGGCAACGTCAGGTAAATCCTGAGCTCCAAGAGACACCTCTCTGTGACCTTGAGTACACAGCTAGATGATGCTCTGAAAACCCTCACAACTCTGTGAGTGTGTGTGTGTGTGTGTGTGTGTGTGTATATATATATATATATATATTTTTTTTTTTTTTTTTTTTTTTTTTCTGTCTACACTAGCTGGCTGTAACTCCTGCTGAAATCCAGAGTCAGCTTACGTCCTCCAAAAGGTGGCTGCCAAGGCCACAGGCTGGGTGCAGAAAGGGCCATCCTGATAAACACACCACAGAGAGCTGGAAACTGCTGGAGCCTTGGGTCAACACACTGACCAGAGCCTTTGGGGACACATTTGTTAGCGTTTTTGCCTTATTAATAAAATAGCAACTGCATTTCTGTGTTCTACAGCTAACGAGTATGAGACACAGAGAGCCAGTCTAGGACACCCCGAGTGGTGTGGGGGTGACGTGACAAGCTTGCCCACATTTACCTTTTGGGGAAGTGATCTGAATCGTGCACTTAAATGGATGTGGCCTTGACAGCTGATGGTGAAAAACGATGTTAGAATAACACTATTGCATTGTGTGAGTGGGAAGGGCCGTGGGAGGCTGAAGATACAGATCGTACTGAGGGTCCGGAACCCTGCTGCTCCAGAGAGAGAGAGAGAGAGAGAGAGAGAGAATTGAGGCATTTAAGGCTCCCCCCATACAATCCTGGTGTTTAAAACTTTTGGCCTCGCCACTCCACTGGCTTGGCTTGGTGCCAACAATTCAGGGAAACTGACCCCATCCCCTCTGAGAGTGAAACTTTTCAGATACGCCTGAAGGTACAGTTGGGCCAATTTGGCTGTGATTGTCTAAGAATACATCTAAGTCATGATTTTCAGATCCAAGAGATAGCATTATATTTCGCATGAGTTTCCCAACTATTTGTATAAAATAATTCTCAGTGTCCCCTAAGTTTCACCTGTGATTTGCTATTTCCCTGTTACATGATATCCATTAAAGACATTTAGTAGCCATACCCTCAAGAAATGTCTTGAGAGTTTTATCATTTAGGGAATATTTAAACAGAGAGCAAATGCAAGTGTTAATGCAACAACCCAGCTTAAAGTTCTAATTAAAATAAACTCAGAGCCAGTGATTGGATTTATTAAGTTAGACATTTATAGATGGAAGCAGTTGAACCTTACAATTTGGAGAAGGTTGATATAATGAAGAGCAAACCCCTATCGAGGTTTTGGGTGTACATGTATTTATTTATTTATTTAGTGATGCATATTCTGAAATAGTTCTAAATTAAGTAAAATAGCAAAAATAAAAATATTTGGGATAAAGACAAGAAAAGCAGAATCGGCTATGAGAATGACTCCATCTACTAGTTGTGGAAGTTTTAAATGACTAAATTCAGTAGAATTTAGCCTAAATCTTAGTAAAACAGAACAGCAAATAAAAAATATAATTGGCCATAAATTAAATTATTGTATTAATTTCCTATATTTTGATGAATGAGCAGATTTATATAAACTCCTTTATCAAAATTAATCTATCTTCATAAATTCCAGAGCCCAAGTACGAAATTTCAATAAACGTCTCGTTCACGTCTTTCCTCTGCCTCACACGGAGCAAACGGAAAGCCCAAGCGTGCACGGAACCCGAGGGGTTCAGCCACATCACGGAGGTCTTTCCGCTATCATGTAGGTTTCTAAATTTCTGCTCCCACAGCCTCAGCCTTTTGGTAATGTGGAGATAAAATTAAAAAAAAATAAAATTGAAGACATTCTATTGTGTTGCTGAAAATAACAACGAGCCCAATTCTAACACTTCCTGCAACACGGGACACTCCTGGGCCTGGGGCTGCTCTGTATCCCTAAAGCCTCATGTAGGAAGGGCTGTCTCCTCTCAATCCCCGAGATAGTTTTTGAACCAAAAAATATTTGCCTTGATTAACTGAAGTAGAGCATTAAGGAAAGAGTACTGTGTTGAGTAAAATTCTGGTTTTTGCTCTTTAAAAATGTCCCTAATTGAAGACAGAGCTGAGGGTCCAGAGAGAGAAAGTGACTGGAGTTTGTAGGGGGAGCCCCAGAGGTAAGAATGTTGCACACAGGAAATCCTGGAGCTGGGCGGGCGGTCTGCTCCGGGTACTCGGCAGGGTCTGTCCACAGGGGTGAGGAAAGCAAGGACAGAGGGGCAATCACCCACAAAGAAAGAAGAAAATAACACCTAGCTTTCATAGGAGCCAGGAAAGTAGTTTGTTTGCACCAGACGGAATGGAAACCTAATAATTAATGGGGTATTGGGCAGAGCACTCCGAAATGTTCTACCTCAGCAATGAGAAGTAACAAGCCCACAACAAAGCACCGAGTAAATTCTAAAAGACCCAGAGAGATCAAACTATTTTTAGATAATTTAACTTCATCCCAAAACAAGGCTCAATAATTCTTATGGGATTACAAAATTATCCCAAATCCAACAAGGTGAAGTTCACAAAGATTGGCATCTAAAAAGTACTTATCAGGCATGCAAAGGGCAAGAAAATAAGACCCATAATGAACAGAAAATGCAATCAAAGTAAGCTGACCCAGACTGATGCATAGATTAGAATCAGCACATAAAAACATTAGAAAATTGCTATACTTGCATTTCATATGTTCTAAATATTAAGTAGCAACACAGAAGACATTGTAAAAAACATTGAAATTGAACACCTAGGGATAGCGATGGCAATGTCTCAGATGAAAGTACTCTGGATGTGATCGATGCACGTTAGACACTGTAAAGGAAAAGACTAATGAACTCGAACATACAGCAACAGAGATGATTTAAAATGACGTGGATGGAGGATGAGACACACGAAAAGAACAAAATCCAGCTGTGGGATAAATAAAAAAAAATATAGGGGTATAAAGGAGGGAGCAGCAGAAAAAAAAATTGAAGAGTAACCATATATTTTCAAAATCTGATAAAAATTACTAACCCACAAAAATGTAATTTGATAAAAGCTATGAACCCCTGGAAATTTAATTTAATAAAATCTATGGACCCACAGAAGTTTAATAAATCCCAAGTATAAGAAACATGAAGAAAACTATACCAAAGCACGTCATATCAAATTTCTCAAAACATATATGTATTAGTTACCTACGCTGCATAATGAATTATCATGACACTCAGTAATGTACATTCATTATCACTTCCAAATTCCTAAAGGTCAGGATTCCAGGCAAGGCTTAGCTGGCTGCGTCTGGCTCGCTCTCTAACAAGGTTGGATTCCCGGCTGGTTGTCCAGGACTACCGTGACCTCAGGGGTGGGATGGGGAGCAGCTCCTTCCCAACTCACTTACGGGGTGGCTCTTGGCAGCTTCAGGCCCTCAGTGGCAGGTGCCTGAAAACATCAGAAATGTGCCACTTGGGCCCCTCCATAGGACAGCTCAGGACACATAGCATTATCATAAGACAGCAGCCACAGTCTTACTTCAATTTAATCTCAGAAATGATATTCCATCCCTTCTGCTGTATTCTGTTCATCAGGAGTGAGTAAATAAGTCCAGCCCACTCTCAGGGAAGGGAATTGTGCAGATGTGAATACCAGGGTGTGGGATCGTGGAGGCCCACCTTAGAACCTGCCTACCAGAGGTGGTACAAGGAAAGTCTTAAGTCAATGAGAGAGAGAAAAGTACAAAAGAATGTGTACAGAAGATCAAAGATAAGAATGGCAGGTGCTTTCCTCACTGGAAACAATGTAAGTGACAAGACAATGGGGCAACATCTCTGAGGTACCAGGTGGGAGGGGGAGCTGTCAACTGAGCATTCCATACCCAGAAAAAGTAGCTTTCAAAATCAAAGTGAAATTAAGTTATTTTAAACATTCAATATCTGAATGAATCTTTCACTACAGACATAGACTACAAAAATTATTAAAGGAAGTACTTCAGGCAAAAGGAAAATGTACTAGTTAGAAAGCTGAATCTGCATGAAGGAATGAAAAGTATTAGAAATGTTAACTACATGGATAAATATACGATATTTTATTGTTACTTTAATCTCTTGAAAATAATAACAATGTAGCATGTAGTTTACAATATGTGAAAGTAAAGGTATGATAATAATTTCAAAAATGATGAGAGGGGAAAATATAGGTATACAGTCGTGTGTCACTTAAGTGGGATGCATTCTGACAAACCCAATTTTGTCACTGTGCAAACACCATGGAGTGCACTCACACAGACCTGGACGGCACAGTCTATGACACGCCTAGGCCACATGGTATAGCCTATTGCTTCTAGGCTACAAATCTGCACAGCATGTTACTGTACTGAATACTGTAGGCAACTGTAACACAGTGGTTAGCATTTGTGTATCTAAACATAGAAAAGATACAGTAAAAATATAGCATTATAATCCTATGGGACCACCATTTATATGTGGTCCATCATTGACCTAAACATCATTATGCAGCATATGACTGCACTATTGTAAGTTTCTTATACTTTCATAAAATGTGGCACATTATAGATGGAAGCAGTTGAACCTTACAATTTGGAGAAGGTAAGTTACAGAACCAACTGTGATGCAAGATACAATTTGTTATTGAAATGCTAAAGAGAGATTCAGTCATTTTCAGGCAAGATCCTAGAGGGCGTCATCCCTCAGTGAAGTGCAAGCTGTGTTCCTTCACTCTCCTCCCGTGTTTCCCTTTCCCGGGGGCTGACCCTGCATCTCCCTTCACCTTTGGGGTGCAGTTTGTCCTTCATGTTATTTCTCGCCAGTCTCTGCTCTGGCCGACGCCCCTGCTCCAGCCACCTAGGGGCTCTGACCTGGGCCCTGCTCAGCCTTGACCTTGGAGTCCCAAAAGGCTACAACACAACCCCAGACATCCCCAGGTCCAGGCTGCTCTGACGCCTGCCTCGAGGATGTGTCCCTCTTGGACTCCAGGCCCTGCCAGTCGCTGTCCATGACTTCACACCACACAGGCACAAGTTGGGGCAGGGAGAGACCAACGCAGCTGGCGACTGGCAGGAGAATAACCAGCCTGGGTCACGGGGTAAGGAGCTGGGTGTCAATGAAGAGTAGTTGAGCACAGGGCATCGTGCAAGGTGTTCTGCCAGGCAAGTAACCTAGTATCGCTGAGACTCTGCATTTCCATCTGTAAAGTGGGTGTAAGGCACACCCCACAAGGGGCTGACTGGAGGACTGGATTAAATGTCTCAGTGTATATCGAATGCCAGATCGGTGCCGGCACTGCCAGCAGCCCCACGGGATGTATAACCAAGGCTCCTGAAAACACGTGTTCCTCTTGACTAGGGACAAGAAAATTAAAGATAAATTGGTTTGTTACCTATAAAATGCCATTTCCCTAGTCAAGGTGTGAGGATTATAGAAAAAAATGAAAGAAAAAAATGTCATTGGCCTATACATATCTTTTAATCATTGGTCATTCTAGTCTTGATTCTTCTTAAACACCCAATAATGCCATGAAAAATCAAGTAAGTTCGGGTTTCCAGTGACTGGGTGCTCTCACCAGTGAAGAAAAACAGGTAGAGATTTTTGAATGTTCTATATGCCTAATATTAAGCTGGTGACTTATCACAGCTTTGTCTGCAGGGGCCCTCACCCCCCAACCGGCGAGCAGGGGCTCTGTGGTCCTCACAGGGCTTCACTCCAGGGCCCACAATGGAGTGGACCCGTGTCACACCTGCCCAGAGCTACACTGTGATGACTTCCCAAGCCATGCTGGGAAACTGGGGTCCCTCTTAGGACTTCCAAACAGGAGTCCGGTGAAGAGATGCGCGGGTCCCCGAGACACCAAGTCCTCGCTGTTGGCCATACAGGCCCCCAAAGCTAGTCTGCCCATCCTTCCTGGAGCCCGGGAACTAGCCAGTCCCCTGCAGCCCGTGCCAGTTTGTGTGGGGTGTCTCCAGCCCCCACCCACTGCCAACCGTTGCTGTCACCCACACTGCCAGCCAGGGTGTCCCACCGGGCTTCCTTCTGTTATTTATTGGAAACATTCTTTAATGTTTTCAGATACAGTTACTACTTCTCCTATGAATAGAAAGCATTTGTTGATGTGGTCTTTACACCTAAAATTATTTTAAATTACCCTCGCAGACCGGCAAACGTTTGTGTGCTGTGCTCTACACACCACTCGCAGTAGAACTCTGCCATGCTTACGGGATCCGCCAGACGCAGGGGCGCACAGGCACAGGCAGTCAGCTGGAGGTGGGGGAGTAACCACGAGGCGGCGTCTGTCCCCATCGCCGTTGACACAGAGTCCTCCGCAGTTACACGTGCTGACTCAGCACCTGAGACTGAAGGGCATCGATTGTCCCCGTGTCTTTGGGAGAACTCTTTTCAAATACACTTTGCATTGATCGGAAAGGGAAGGTTTGTGCCTGTGTAACCTGCAACCACCAATTAGAGGATTAAGGACAATCTTGGATGACTGAGTGTCCTAGTAGGGCTACGCCTACTCTCCTAGCCATTGTCAAAGCTAACCTAGGAGTAGGAAGAATGGGATTATTTCTACCATTTGCAAGATATGTGATAAGAACCTTCATATTTATAAGAGAATAAAGAAGATGAAGGGAGATTTCTGCCTGGAGACTGGGGGAGCAACAAAGACGCTCTGGCTGGGGAACACTGGCGAATATCTGTGCTCCAGGGGGCCGCTCACGGCTGGCTGGACCTGGCTTGGCAGGTCCAGTGTCTGACAGGTGGCTACGTGGAAACAGAGCGCCAGAGGGGCTTGCAGAGTGGAGGGGTCCCAGAGACGAGGTGTCCACAGTGACTCGCAGACCACAGAGTGTGGCAGGAGCTTGGAGTCCGGCAGCATCGGGGTCCTGAGGACTCCCTGGGGGGCACGGGGAGCCACGTGTGGGTGTCCTGTGAGATGACACAGGCGCTGGAACCCAGGGCAGCCTCAACAAAGGCCGGTGCCTGTTGCTACTGTTAATTCCATCTTTATTCTCAGTCCAGAGCTGGGAAGCCCGGAACGGACTATTCAGGCTTTTTATTTTACCTGCAATTGACGTGTTTGCCTCTCTCCAGCGACGGTGCTCCCTGTCCTTCCCACGCTCTGACTGCAGCTGTCTCTTCTGGGGAGGCCGGCAGTTTCATCCAGCTCCGAGAGCACCTAGTTCTTTGTGGTCACGATTCTCAAGTTTCGGGTAAAGTAATGTGTGCCTGTACTTCTACGGGACGCAGGTCACATGGAAGCACAAGGTCATTGCTTTAACGATGATACTGAGCCCCTTTTAGCTCTAAACGCCAGCACTCTCAACACTGGGGTGCACAGACGTTACCTAAGGAAGCTAATTAAGGATAGAGACGCCTGCCCCCTTTCTCCCGGCTCTGTGTCAACCAGCACCCCACTGTCCCCCGAGACGTGAAACACCAGCTTTACAGAAAATAAAAATAAAAATAAGGAAACAGCTCAAACAATAATAATCATACCTTCAGTATAACCTACATGGGGAAGATAGCACATAAAATATGATTTTAACAATTTACTTATTTATGTCCATATTCAAATATCACAATTTTGCCATAGTTATTGGTGCACTTACTTTTTATAGAAAAACAATTACTTCAAAGTGTTTATTACAACAATAAAAGGCAATCATCTATTTAACCACCACCCACATATCAGTATTTATGGGTGATATGAATTTCCAAACCCCTTTGAGATTCTGTAAATAAATCTGCCCTGAGCGTGTAGACTGGTTTGTATGTTTGCTGGAATACACTAAGCTTTGTGGACAAGACAGAATCCTTTGGAAGGGAGAGAAAGTGGACTTGGGCATTTGGTGAGTCGGAAGTCCTCCCCTAATACCTCGGGGCTGACGGAGAAGGCAGTAATGCGCTAAAATAGCTGACAGGAGTCACTCATTTCCTGCATGCTACTTCCACACTTGCCACTTGAGTTTTGTACAAACAGGTGGACCAGTGAGGCCAGTGTCCTGGGAAACACGCAGAGGGGCAAGTTATTGAAAATGCTCAGTGTGTGCCTCACTCTGTTTCTGGCCTTCCCTCCACCAGTGCACACCAGCTCCTGGGCTAACCCCTCACTGCGTTCAGGCCACTTCCCCCAGGGGTGTATCTGCATCCCCTAACCAGCCTCCGGGTTCTGCCCTTGGGTCAACTCTCTCCCGTGTCACAGCCTCACTGGCACCAGTCTGCTGGCCCCTCCGAAATCTCCATCTCCTCACCTGCAGCCTGGATCTTTCTCCTGCACTCTGAGCCTGGAAGCACCAAGCACCTTAAGCACAAGACCTTCGACCTCGGCTCCTTCTCTCTCCAGCCCTCCTCGTCTGTTTCTGTCTTTTCTCTCTTTCTGTTCCAGTGGCTACGCCGCCTGCCGAGCTGCCCCCTCCAGACCCCCAGGCACCCTGTGAACTTCCCCTTCCAGGGATCGCACCTGCTCCTCCTGCCCATTGGCCCTGATTATTGCTTTAACCTCGGAGGCCACCTGCCCTGAGTACACACCTTTCCAGGCCAGCTCTGTATTGCTGCAGGAGAGAGAGAGAGAGTGTGCACACACACATATGTAATATATATTAATGCAAGTCTGAGCACACACATGCATATCTGTATCTATAGATAGGTTCTTAATGCAAGTCTGAAAGTCCAAACAGTTACACCCCTGCTGAATGTCTTTCCCTGCCCTGAACACTTAAAGGATATGTTTAGCCAGCTGTGTTACATTACAAGGCACGGCTCTCTACCATGTCTCCTTTCTAATTCCTAATTCTCACTCCATAGCAAACAGCCCCTTCACCTGGCTGTTAGTTTGCTAGGGCTGCCTTAACAAGTTACCGCCGTCCGGGGCTGAAACAACAGAAATGTGCTGTCCTGAGGTCCTGGATGCTGCAGGTCCCAGACCAGGTGCTGGCAGGGCTGGTGCAGTGGGGGCTGTGAGGGGCTTGCGCCAGGCTGCCCTGCTCCCTGTCCCCTCCCTGCCCCTCCCCCGGTGTGTGTGCCTCCACATTTCCCCTTCACACTCACACACACACACACACACACACACACTCTCACACACACACACCACACACACCACACACACACACACACACACACACCTGAGCCTGGTCACATTCCTTCTATGTCCTCTGGGTGACCGGCCTGTGGCTCAGAGCACCTGGTGGTTCTAGGTCCCCAGGCCCCACCTTTCCCAGCTGGGCGCTCCCCTCCTCCACCCTGCTCTCTCCTCTGCCCAGTGACAACACTGGGTAAGGTGACTCTTAAGGGCTCTGAAGGTTCCAGAATTGCAGAACATTTGAAATATTTATATCTAAGAATCAGTATATCTTCCTCCTAAAGCCACAATTCTGCACGCTGCATATAACATCGAATTAGTGAACTTAATGAGGGTGTGGCTATGGGTTTGGCAGACATAACTAATGCAATCATTTATAGCAATAGATTTCAAGAAAATATTGGAAATCAATGACACTAATAAAATTGGAATATTATTTTTGTGATATACACAATATGTGTAAAGGAAGCTGTCTTTAGAGGGAATGACTTTAGAAGTTTTTGATGGGATGTTACTTTTCTCAAATAATTTCTTTCTCTGACTTTTTCTGGCAACTCAAACATTGAAATCTCTTTATACAATTTCTGAGGGTAGGTAGGGTCCTAGAGTTTGCTTTAAAAATTATTTGTAGAAGTTGTGCAATTAAAGAAAGTGATATCTAAGTTATCTGCTCCTGATAAGACAGATTTCTTAATGGAAATGCATGGGGAAGTTTGATCAGCCTAGACACTTTAAAAATGAACTTTCTGTAGACTATTCTATGCAAAATCATAGGAGATCACAATTTCTGATATCATGGGATGTTTTCCCTTTAATAATGGAAAACAAGGACAGTATAATAATTATTGGGCAGATTGCTTCTATAATATTCTAGAATTACTAATTCTAGATTTACTTCTAGATTGATGGGCAGAAACAATCTACTGAACCTACTGAGTTTACTGTCAATCTGATTGTGATAACAAATCAACATTCATATGAAATCAAAATCACAAACAAAATAAAATAAAGTTGCCCTGACACGTGGGGGCTGGTGAGCTCTCTGTAGTCTCCAGGGGCCCCAGTTTGCGGCCACCTGATGGGGGTGAGGGGCCTCTGCCCACGGCTCCACCTGCCACTGGCTCCCAGGAGGGCGGGGCCATGGGAGGAAGGAGAGGAGGACCCTGCTATTTTGGGGTGAGAAGCTTCTATTGGGCCAAACCCATTTTCAAAGAACAGCTCCCTGTTGCAACCCAGCTAAGGCAGAACACACTTTCCTCAGAATCACTCAGTCCTTGCTGTGGGGAAAAACATCCTTCAGGCCAGAGAGGACTGGGGGGCATCACACTGAAATAGGAGATGCATGGTTTTTAGCGTGAAATCCCCACATCCGACTCTCCCTGCGGTGAACTTCCGAGGTTGGCCTCAGGGATGCCGTAGGAGGGTGGCTGGGAGCACTGACTTTCCTCACTGGGCCTCAAAGGGACCATGTGATACGTGCAGCATCAAACTGAACCAGCCGCCCTTAGCCCAGGCCCAGTAAGCCTAAGACCAAGCTGTTCCTTGTCACGGTTGATGGGACACTGGGCCACATGACAACATTTCAGGCATGGAGAGACCACATACATGACAATATTATAATACCATATTTTACTGTATGTTTTCTATGCTCAGATATGTTTAGAGACACACATAGTCCCCACTGTGTTGCAGCTGCCTACAGTCTTCCGCACAGCAGTGCAAGGTGCAGGTGCGCAGCCGGGAGCCGCAGGCCAGGTGTGTGAGCACATCGATGATGTTCGCACAAAGACAGGATCATCTAAGGACGCATTGCGCAGAACACATCCTCTCTTGCTAAGCTACAGATGACTGTTCTATAAACTTCATGGTTTATCAAGCTGAAATTGCAAGAGGAATTAATAATAATAAATTTTTTAAAACTTGTTAATGACTCCAGACAGAAAATTGATCAAAATCCTCAGGGTAGTTCTACCGAAGGAGAGCTCTGAAATCAAAAAGGGCTGCTAATCAGGAAAGTAAATAAATAGCGTGATGCTTTGCAGCCTCACTGAGCTTCTCCGGAAGCTGACAAAAGCGTTAAATGCAGCTGAATGCCCCGCACGTTCCACCGGCCACTTCTGGAAAGCATGTTCCCTGGACCCGCGACACAGCTGCCTTCAGAGGTGCTGGGGTGACGTGACATCAGCGGCATCACACCCTGTGTGCCCGAGTCCCTGATGTTCAGTTCAATTTCTGTTTGTTTTTCTGTTTGCTGGGTCTTTTCTGGTTTTGCTGGGATGACTCTGCTGGTTGCCCATGCCAACTGTCCATAAAGAAAACCACATAGCACCGTTTCACAAGGTCCCACCTCCCAGAGCCACGTCACATCCAGGCCCTGCTCTGGCAGATGGCTTCTGTCCTTGCAATGCGAGCACCCTGGCTTTTGGCAGCTTCTCCTTCTGCCCTGCGTCCTACAGAACACAGCAGGTCAGGGCTCCTAACGCACTTCCTTGAACTGCTTCACACAAGCAATTCGGTGAAGCCCTGCTCTCCCTGAAAAACAAGGGGGGGGCGGTTCCATGTATACATTAATCTGGGGAAACACATGTTAACACATGTAAAATATAATGCAGTGCAGCCTTTCCTTCACGGCTCTCCGCAGCCTGGGACCAACCAGCATCTCCAGCCTTACGGTCTGTGAGGTTCTCATGGGAACCCTCCGTTCTGCAAGTGCTGCTGCTCACGCTTCTGTTCCTTCCTCCTGTAGTGTCTTCACTCTCCCTTTCCGATCAGCTGAGCCCTACTCATCCTTCAAGATCCCTCCTAAAATGTGCTTTCTCTGTGGAGCTTTTCTCCCCACGCAAGCTCACAGCAAAGCTGTCAACTGTCCTTGGCCAACAATTTGTTCTGCCAAGTCTTATGCTGTCATTAGGATTCCCTCCAAAAGTCTGGCTTCAGCGAGGGTTAGCTGCGCCCACACAGCCTCCCCAACAGGTCATGGAGGAAACCAGGCTAACAGTGGTTCACGCAGCGTACTCTGTAAGTCTGACGACGCTCATCTCTTTACTTTCTGAAGTTTTCCAACCACATCTTGTATAAAATATTTACTCATGGTAGATATAACTATATCCTGGAAGCAATTTCTGTTACTCTCAGAACTGGCACCAATCAAAGTTCCTTTGCCCAAGAGCTGAATATATGTCTCTTTAGAGATCAAGGTTCAGGCAGCGTCTTCAAGGATACAAACTGCAGGATTTTCACTCCCTGCCTATGCAAGAGTGAGACAGGTCTCCAAAATATTTGTAATCCACTTGCCTTGGATACTCTTAGTTCCATTAATGTATGCATAACACACACAGTCTCCTGGGCGGCTCTCTGAAGTGTGTGCGCACAAGGTACTTCAATGACGGGTTTCAGAGCACTGACCTGGTTCCGTTGCATTAGGTGGATAGAGAGGAGATAGAAGGTGACCAAGGAGAGAGGTCGTGTTGCAGACAGTGATGCAGCCGTGGTTGCCAAGGTACTCAGAAGGACACAGAGGAAGAACTGAATGAAATACGAGGGTAGCCTGTGAGGTGGTAGGAACTAGTAACATGGTTAGTGGTGATTTTTCAGTGGAGGCAATTTTAATGAGGGCTCATTACCAACATTAATTAGGCTAATTAATGGGACCCTAACTTCACCAAAGGGGAAAAAATTGACATTTAACACTTAAATCAGCAAACTCTCTGGTGTTGATGAGGGAAATAAATGACATCTTCTCTTGCAGTGGTCTTCCCAGCTATAAGGCTCAGCCAGTTGTTGACCCCAGACGCAGAGTCCAGATTAGGGAACCAGCCTTCCCTAGAATGGGGCTTAAAGTAGCTAACGCACGCTTGATTCACACTCTCTATGCCAGGGAACGGAGAGTAAGCTGCTGAGAGGATAGGTGGATGCTCCCCTGTGTGAGAACTACAGAGACATTCATTAAAACTCTGGGTTGAGCTGACGAATATAAATTTTGAAAAAGGCATCGAGTTATTTGCTACCTTTCTGTGTGTGCAGGTTTTACAAGAAAAGTCGCCGGTCAGGCCGCGGCACTGGCACGGTGCCCGCATTCCAGCCCGGACTGTTTGGTCCAGGGCTTTGAACTGGATGGGAGGGGAATATTGTTTGTTTTTGTGAGCCCTTTTGACCTCAGGAGAAATGTCACAGCAATGATTATGACGACAGATTACTACCTACTGTGCACTTAAAAATCTCTGGTTAAAATCTGTCTCCTTCATGTTTATTTTCATTTTCCCTGAATTTATTTTTCAAACGGGGGCCTGTGTTCACATTAGTGCATATAAATTATTCTGGTCTTGAACATATAGCCACCAGGAGGTGGAACTAAACCAGCAAACATTTACGGAGCACCTTGTAGGTGCAGGGCAGTGTGCTGTGTGTGGCACAGGAAGCTGGGGCGGGTCACTGTCCTATGACTTGGTCCTGTAGGTACAGGGAATGGGGCTTAAGTAATATTCCCACACACTGACCTGGCCAAAACAATAACGCTTCCCTTAATTGGAAAGTGGTTTTAACTAACATAAGTAAGAATTTATTTAGAATGACTAAGATAAAATGTTTTACTAAACATGTAGATCTTGAACACTGTTGACCAGGCACCTCCTAGAGGAAGCTGAGACCTCTCCACTGCCCACCAAGGACCCAGACCCCAGGTGGGAAACAGGACAGGCCAAACGTAACCAAGCGCACAGCAGTTCCTAAGACAAAAGTCGCAGAGAAAAATGACACAAACAAGGGACACCACTGAAGTGGCCTAGAGATGGCTCACAGCATCGTCTGTCACAGCGGGACGGGCCGTTTTCCTTCTCTAGGAACAGACGTGGGGACACCTGCACCAGCAAACAGGAGAGCGTCAGTGGCATCGTTGTACCTTTGCTTGCCAGTCACGACGGAGGCTTCCCCGTGTGGCATTGTGTGAGGTCCTCCCAGGCGGCAAGTCCTCCCGGCCCCGACTCCTGGGCTGTCCCAGGCGGAAACAGGGATGGGAGAGTTTCCCTTCCTTGCTAACGGGGGTCGGTTTCCACCCTGAATGGGGGTCGTGTTGCGATATCTGTGGATATTAAAGTATATACTAATGTTCTAGTGTACATTTCAATATGCAAATCCATGTTCCAAAGTATAGAAAATATGTGTTTCCAAATTAAACAAAGGTAGGAATTCACCCCTCCTAAAAAATCTTCTTTTTTTAAACTGACAGCTATATAAGGTTCCATTGAACTTATTTTCCATTCTGAGATGTTAATGGTTCTACAGTTTATTAATATATTTTATAACTTCTGGGTTTAAAGATAGAAGAGATCACTTCCCACTGTTTTCACGATTTTATTGACCAAACTACAGTCTGGGTCCCACTGAGCACACAAAGGCCATTTTGAGCATCAGGAAAACCTTCTTTCCTGGGACTCTGTGCCCTCTCTTCCTGCTCCAGCCACGGGATGTGGGGTGAGACCCAGGCCTCGGTTGCCGTCTGTCTACCCCCACGTGCATAGCACCCTGCAGCCCCTCGGGCTGTGTGAGGTCTTCAGTGTAGACAGGTCGATCTCTGGTTCCTCCTGAAGCGGTTGGTTTCCCCAAGGCTCTGCCATCACACACCGCTGCTCATTTGACGGGTCCGGACCTGTCTCATGAGGAAAGGCATCCCAGAGAGAGTGGGCTGAGGATCCTAGTAATGCGCTATCTCTGCATCTGCACGTGCTGTGATGTTGGTTGCATTCCCATAGAGCAGGAGATGTCTTAAAGACAGTTGTAACAGCATTCCACATGCAGTGTTCACGACACTACAACAGAAGTTTTAAAAGTAGCGTTTCTAGTGCCATGCTATTTATGTAAGCCCGGCTATGACACTTACTCTGCATTTTCATTAGCCACTGTGAGGTGGGGGTGCTCACGGCACCCCTGCACCCCTCCCTGTCAGCCTAGGCAGGCCGAGTCCCACCTACGCACAGTCATCCTGCCGGCCTGGAGATGCTCGAAACTCGGCATAACGCATCGGAATCAATTCTTGCAGGAAGGAGACTAGCAATAGTCTGAGCAGCTTGAGGCACTGAACCACACAGAAGAGGATTTAGAGAATTCTCCACGTCACAGGTGAAGACATCCAAGTTTAAAGCAGTTTTTATAATGGGTTCAGGGCTGCGCTGCTGGTATCCAGAAGGCCTCACTCCTGGACACAGGCCTCGTTTCAAACCCGCAGCTCTGTCCACCGTAACACTCCGCTTCCCGAACGCCAGCATCCGAAGGAGGGTTTTCGCTCAATGAAAGTAAAAACTGTATTAGGGAGGGTTGAGGTCTTCAAAAAAGGTCTTCATTCACTCTGAAATTTAAATCCTAGTATTTCTGCACACTCAGATTGTTACTGCCCATTATACTAATCCTAAATACTTTAAAAAATAGGTCTTTTATAGATCTGTCAGCATTTTTCACTTAAAGATAAATCATTTTCTAATTCTCAGGATATGTAGTAAAGTAGAACTAAAAACAACA
>CM052439.1:174132375-174157370 GCA_028533085.1 Varecia variegata
GAGAGGGAGGAGAGGAAGGAAAGAGAGGAAGGAGAAAGGGAGGAAGAGCAGAAAGAAAGAGGAGGAGGAGGAGGAAGGGAGAGAGGGAGGGAGAGAAGAAAAGAAAGAGAAGATAAAAAGGGAGAAAAAGAAAGAAATCCCTGAGTTTCCAGTGACCCCAGATTCTCATGTGCTTTATCTATAATTCAACATTAGCCATGAAGAGAAAAGAAAAATGGATTTAAAAATAGGTCAAACTCTTAATAAGCCATGTTCATGGTTCATGATATGACGATTTTCTTTTAGATGGCAAAGCTATTGGGGGAAAACCCACTGTCTTCCTTAATATAATTATTATGGTATTTTCCTATTACAAACTCAGAGCCATTATTTTTCAGTTCAAAATTAAGAATAACCATAAAATAGAATTTTTTCAAAAAGTTTTTGTTTTGATTATATGAAGAAACTCTTTAACTTGCTTAAATAGTAATCATGAAATCAATCTAGCCCCCTGCAAATTTGACTGGAATAAAGTTAGATGACTATGAATTAGTTTCCCACAGAAAGAATAACAACTAAATGCACTGCACAATAGACAGGGTTTGTTTGTTTGTTTGTTTGTTTGTTTGTTTTAATCAGCCTCTCTCCATAGTTCTCCCTTTTGCCTATACATAATCTTTGGAGGAAACTCTGTGACATAGGAGATATTAAAAATGTGTCACTTCTGTAATCCTAGCACTCTGGGAGGCCGAGGTGGGTGGATTGTTTGAGCTCAGGAGTTCCAGACCAGCCTGAGCAAAAGCGAGACCCCATCTCTACTAAAAATAGAAAGAAATTATATGGACAACTAAAAAAAAAATATATATATATATATATAGAAAAAATTGGCCAGGCATGGTGACACATGCCTGTAGTCCCAGCTACTCGGGAGGCTGAGGCAGGAGGATTGCTTGAGCCCAGGAGTTTGAGGTTGCTGTGAGCTAGGCTGATGCCATGGTACTCACTCTAGCCAGGGCGACAGAGGGAGACTCTGTCTCAAAAAAAAAAAAAAAAAAAAAAAATGTGTCACTGGAAACAGCCTGTTCTCCAACTACTAGACCAATTTCTAAACCCCATTCTGCATGTGTAGGATCGCTCCACACACGTCTGGTTTTAAAGGGTGGTGTGTGGGTGCAGGAAGTGCTCCCAAAGCAAACCAGCTGTGAACTGATCGTCCCAGGGCTGTGGTGCCCGCCCTGCTGAGTGCCCGCCAGCTCCTCCACTGCACACATGGTGCCAGGAGGGTTGGAACTGCGAGGACGCGGAGCGTGAGTTCTCTGGTCACCGTGCCGGGCGACAGTCGGGCTGGCGGGTGTGCTCTCACACTCGGAGCTAGAAACCACGTGGGTTCTCAGCGAGTGAACAGGGAGCCAGAGAGAAGGACAAGTTCCATATATAAATTCCTCTTTTTGATACGGTCCTGGTTGTATCTCTGTGTATTGACTTGGCCTTTGTAAACATGATAGAGCGCCGTTGTGTTCTATCCAATTAGCCCAACCTGTGCCTCCGTCATAAAACTTTATGCAAACGACTGCGCACAAGCTTTGCAGTCCGGGAAACAATGATGGGCTTATAACTCTTAGAGATGGTTTTGGCAAATAGCTAATAAGAGCTCTTTCTTTTTTTCACGAGACCTTCAGCTGATGGAAAAGTAAAAGAAAAAAACAGGGACTGTAGTCTCATATAGGAAATGATGATGACAGCCCCATTAATAACACGGATCATTAAAATTTATAAAAAGCTATTCTTAATATAGGATATAAATACATTTCTCAGGCAGAGCTATGAAATTTATAACCTTTTTATTGTCACCAGAGGACTTTCCTACTGCTCCACCCCGCCACTGTCTGCCCTCTGTCATAAATCACTGTGTGGTTAATAACCTAGATTACAACTACCAGTTGCATTTACAGAATTAAATATTGACTATGTGAAAATGTTATTACATTTTTACTGATCGGAAGACCGCAGAACAGCCCTGCAGGACATGTAGCTCCAAAGAGATATCTGTGTAATCTTTGTTGGAAATACAGTTACGGGGTGCTCCGTAACAACTGATACAGTTCAGAGCCATGAGGAAGGAAGGGAGAAAATGCCAGCTCCTTAATTTTACACCAGGCCAAACGTATTAGAAGGAGGCCGTTATATTGAAGCATTGTACATTATTTTCAATTTGGTAGTCTCCAGGCCAAATGCACGAGGTGATTACCCAACTCCAAATGGTGGGAAGGATATTGAAAAGCTATAGGATCCACATGGAATAAAGTTTATTAAAAATATTGGTAACATTCAAACAAGAATCAGATGCTGTACAGTATAGAAGTAGACAAACTTCAATTTCTTGCTAAGTGACCAGAACCATCTATTGCCCCAATCTCTAAATATGTGAGAGGCATTTTCTGTTTACTTGAGAAACAATCAGAACAAAAACTTTATCCCTAAAATGTAAGAGTTCCCATAATCACGTACATGAGAGCTTGACATTCCCAGGTGCTCAGACCACGGCTTAGTGCCACAGGAGTAGACGGCAGCCTTAGCTTGGGCATGTGACCTAATGATGTGCTTGGTCTGAAGACTGAATACAGCTTGGTCAGGTTAACTGAAGAAAAGGGTAGAACACACTTACACACACAGCACTGAAAAGTGATAAATGGGGAATTGAATAGACTCAGGATGTGGAATGGAAATCTGACTGAGTCATAGAAGAATTCCTGCTTTATCCTGGCCTCTTTCCTTAAATCTACAGAGGAAAATTCACGTATCAAAAGTGCAATGGCAGCACCTAACTGCGTTTTCTTGAAACTGTAGGTTTCATGTAGTAGTATTTTTTTCTGCTCCTTTGCAATAATTGTCATTTTATATCATTGAAAATACTAAGGTTGAGTATTTTAGAAAAACCCTTTAAATGGTTGTGACTGTGAACAACATAATTTAATAAATACATAAACCCAGAAAGTTTAATAAAATTAATTTACAAAGTTTTCAAATTTACAACCTTGAAAGGAAGCATCAATACGTATCAGTACATTAAGGAAATCAAGTGTATCCTATCAAGAATTAGACAACGACCATCTCATAAAACATTAATATTCCAAGTTTATAATTTGATACAAAATAAATAATGACTCTCACTGTATACTAAGCTGGTGACATAACCACACAGAGAAAGGAACCATTTCAGCTGACTTAGAGTTGAAAAATAAGCTGACTTATTTCAACAGACAATATTTTGGCTGTATATGCTTAATAGAATGTTTTCTAAGAGCATTGGAACTGCAAAGAAAATAGAGACTTCACTCAGTCGTCTGATTTTTGGTGGTTATATTTTTATCTTAAAGCTGTGTGTGCTGTAGGATGCAGTAACTAATAATAATGCCAATGTTACAGAAATGCAATTTTTAGTGAAGAGAAAAGACAGAAGTATAAGATCAATAGTAAAGTCCTGTAACATACAATTTGAATTGGAAATATTCTTATGAACTGATTTGCTTTTTTTCCACTTCAAATGGAAAGGCCTGGAAGCTATGCCACCCAGTAGCACGGCTGCGGTCTCTCACCCAGCCCCGGTTGGGACCAGCTGCCCCTGGGGAAATGTCTGGTTCCAGGCGTAGGGAAACTGACCAGACGAAGCTGGGGCATCTTTTGTGCCCAAAACACAAGGAACCTCCGCAGACTTGGGAAGTTGTTCCCACAAGAGTCAGAGCAAAAGAAAGGGGCTCTTTGGTTAGAGATGGGGTGATTTAAGCATCACAGGGTGATTCTTTCTCAGTTTTCTGAAAAATTCTCTGAAAGTTTATGCCCTGATACTTTCTAAAGATGTAAATGGACCAAAAACCTAAGTTCAACCTTCATTTCTTCTGCTTTTGTGACACATGCATGCTCTGTGTGTGTTTCCTGAGAGCAGACGCAGCCCTCTCCTTCCAGGGCTGAGGGCTGCGAGGCAGTGAGGCCCAGGAGGGGGAGGCTGTCTGTGCAGCTCTGTCCGCCGCAGGTGAGAATCCACCTCCGTGTGGCCAAGAGGGAGGGTGAGAATTTCCTGGCCCTGGTACTGCAGGGAGGCCCAGCCCCGGTTCCACGTGTGGCTGAGTCACCCACCTGGAGATTTTAGCTCCTTGACGGTGGGTCCCCCTCAGCCCCGAGTGTCTCAGGGGCTGTGCACGGGCTGGGTCCTGGAGTCCGGCCCTGGCCACATCTCGTGAGTGACTGTGAAGCAGGGACTTAGGTAAGGCCAGAGTGACAGGTGAGAACCTCCACCCATGTTCTGCCTCACCCCCCACCACGATGCTCAGAGCGCAGGGGCCCAGGGGGCTCCCGGGGGGCAGGGGCAGGGTGAGCAGTAGAGGGCACGGCCGGTGCTGGCCAGCCAGAGTCCAGCAGAGGAGGCCAGCACCCCATGGGGGGGCACAGGGGAACCCGGGAACCACACGGCCGCTGCAGAGGACTTTCCTGTCTCTCCCTTCTCTGCTGGGGACACAGGATATGTCTGCTTTTGAAATGAAATTGAGACCTTTGAAACTGCATTTGTATTCAGTAGGAAATCCCATAATTCCTACAAATAAACAGTAACAACTGCAAAAACCACCAAGATTCAGGGTCTTTTGAATAATCTGGATCTTTAGTAACTCAAATGTACGTTAGGTGCTCTAAAAGCAGAAGGGGAGATTTTATTTCAGCGAGTGACATTTTACTCTGATTTGCTTCTAACAATTACAGTTCCTCATTTAATGATTTTAATGAATAATTGCTTTCTATAAATTCTGTCAGAATTAAATTTAACAGAAACCTGAAAGAAAACCCCTGAATGGAGTATTAATAAAAAAACTAGCTCATAGGCCAGGCACAGTGGTTCATGCCTGTAATCCTATCACTTTGGGAGGCCCATGCCGGAGGATAGCTTGAGGCCAGGAGTTTGAGACCAGCCGGAGCAAAAGTGAGGCTTCCTTTCTACAAAAATTAAAAAAAACATTAGCCAGGCATGGTGGTATGCACCTGTAGTCCCAGCTACTTGGGAGGCTGAGGCAGGAGGATCCCTGGAACCCAGCATTTGGAGGTTGTAGTGAGCTATGATGCCACCACACAGTAGCCTGGGCAACAGAACAAGACCCTGTCTCAAAAACAAAAACAAAGAAAAAAGAAAAAAAAAAAAAGCTCATAAATTAGGCTCTATATCTCTCTGTCTTACTCATATGTAACCATAAAAGACCTGAAATAGCTAACAGAATCCTGAATAAGAAGAACATAGCTAGAGGCATCACACTACCTAATTCCTGAAATTATGCTACAGAAGCTGTAGTAACCAAAACAGCATGGAACTGGCATAAAAACAGACACGTAGACCAACAGAACAGAACAGGGAACCCGGAAATAAATCCCTGCACTTACAGCAAAGTTTCCCTGAACATACACTGGGAGACAGTCTCGTTAGGCAATGGTGCTGGGAAAGCTGGGTGTCCACAGGCAGAAACAGAAACTAGATCCCCGTCTTTTCCCCATGTACAAAAATCAACTCCAAATGGATTAAAGACTTAAATGCAAGACTTGAAAATATGAAACTACTTGAAGAAAAGATTGGGGCAGTGCTAGAGGACATTGGTCTCAGCAAAGAATTTTTGGATGAGACCTAAAAGCACAGGCAATAAAAGCAAAACTAGGATAAATGGGATCACATCAAACCAAAATCCTTCTTCACAGCAAAAAAAAAAAAAAAAAAAAAAAAAAAGAAAGAAAAAAAGAAAAAAAAATTCAAAATGAAGAGAAAAATTTACACAATGAGACAAAAATTTTGCAAACTATCCATCCAACAAGGGATTAAAACCAGCATATGTAAGGAACTCAACTCAGTAGCAAAAGAACAAATAATCCAATTAAAAATGGGCAAAAGATCTGAAAAGACATTTTCCAAAAGAAGACATACAAATGGCCAATGGGTATATGAAAAAATGCTCAATGTCACTAATTATCAGGAAAATGCAAATCAAAACCACAATGAGATGTCACCCCACCCCACTAAGAATAGCTTTGAGCAAAAAGAGAGGAAACAGTGGGTGCTGGGGAGGATGTGGAGACAGGGGAGCACTCCCACACTGCTGGTGGGAACATACGGTAGAACAGCCACTGTGGAAAACCATGTGGAGGGTCCTCACAAAACTAAAAATAGAACCAGCAGTCCCGCTGCTGGATGCGGATCCAAAAGAAAGGAAATCACTATGTGAAAGAGATGTCTGCACTCGCGTGTCTATGGCAGCACAATAGCCCAGATAGGGACCCACCCGAATGCCCATCAAGAGACCTATAAATAAAGGAAGTGTGGTGTGGATACCTAACAGAATATCACTCATCCACTAAAAGGAATGGAATCCTGTCACTTGTGGCAACCTGTGTGAAACTGGATGTCCCTAGGTTAAGTGACCTAATCCAGACACAGGACAAATGTCACGTGTTCCCACTCACGTGTGGGAGCGGAAGCCGCATGTCTGCAGGCAGAGAGGAGAACGGTGCGGCCAGGCGGGGAAGGGCAGGGGGAGGGGAGAGGAAGAGAAGTTGGTTAATGGCTACAAACATACAGTTAGATGGAAGGAATAAATTCTAGTATTCAGTAGTACTGTAGGGAAATCATACTGAATAGGTAACACTAATTTATTGTATAGTTCAAAAGAGCTAGAAGAGAAAATTCTAATGTTCCTAAAACAAAGAAAAATGTTTGGGGTGATGTGTATCCCAGTTACCCTGATTGGATTATTACATATTGTATACATGGATTTAATATCAAAATATCACATGTACCCCCAAAATGTACAACCACAATATATTGATACAACAATAAAAAATAAAAAATAAATAACTCATAAATTAGGCTCTGTGTCTCTCTCTGTGTCTGTCTCTCTGATACTATCTCTCTGTACATAGTGTATATATATAAACATATATATATATATATATACAATATATATTTGTATATAGCCACTTTAAAGTTAATGAAATTTATCTACTTTCTTTCACTTCCATGAACAATAATAAAAAAAATGAAATAGCTCCCCAGATCAGTATTACAACTTGTCTTAAAATTAAGGAAGTCTCGACCATTTGAATTGACTGGAACATGACACATTGACTCTATCCTTTGACAATTTATCTATATCATCTTATCTTGACATATGTGCACACCAGATTCACTTCGGCAATTTGGAAAAGAAGGCGAATCTAGACTTTTGTCCAGCCGGACCTCACGCAAATCTCAGTCTCTCTGCTTAGGAATCGTGCATGCCACCCTTCAGTTCTCTGGGCTCAGTTTGCTCGTCTGTAAGCTGGGGACCTTGTATGTACTAAATAAATGTGACTCCAGGAGCACTTACCTGTGGAGGCCGGAATAGAGGCAGAGTGTGTCAACAGTCAACACAGCCGGAATTGCAGAAGGTTCAACTGACCCCCACGGAAGTCATCAGAACTGCCTTCGGGAAGCAAAAGCACATCGTTCCTCTGGACTGGTTTTATTTTGTTATGGATTTAGTAAGAAAATATTCTTAAATGAAGGAAAATATGTATGCATGTGTGTATATATTTATATGCATGTATGTATGTACATATATCCAGGAATGAGCTATTTTCCCTTTGAAATCAAGTTATTTACTGTCCATGTAAGAAAGTTCTTTCTTTAAAAGTGGCAATATTCTTTACACCTGTGTTAGCACAGAAATAGTTTTTTATTATAAGGAATCACAAATAATATTTCAAATATATAGAATTAAGCTTTCAATTCAGACAGAAACTATTTCTAGAAAATTAAACTTCTTTTTTTTTGACCAATAGGATCTAGTAAATGTTGACTTCTTTATATCTATGCTGTAAAACCTGAAAATCATCAATTAATATGGAATCAAATTTCAAATGAGATAACTAACATGAGGCTTTAATATAATGTAAACATAGCATTTGGACAAAATGTTGGAGATTTCATTTGGGTATTTGTAGTCATAAAATCACAAAGTAAGGTGATGGAGGAATACAACTGTCACCCCTACTTTAACCTCTGCTTTTCAATGCCAGGAGGGGACACATCTGAGTCCCTGGGGAGATGAAAAACAGAAGTTCCTCCTTGAAATACTCCTGGAGTCTACCCTATGTGCTTCTCCCATTGGCTAAGAGCTTTCCCTTCGCTGTACTAAATCCTAACCATGAGTGTAACTTCCAGTGAGTTCTGTGCATCTTCCTAGTGGATTATCAAACTGACAGTGGTCGTGGGGACCCTGGAAGTTGCAGATGGTGTCAAAAGTGAGGGTGGCCTTTGGTAGAATATCCCCTCAAACCTCAGAGTTGGCCTAAAATCTTGCACAGTCTAACTCAAAACTCCTCAAAGACTGAGCCTTTTATTTCTATTCTCTACCATTTATAACTTAATTTTTATAAAAGTAAATAATATGCACACGTAAGTTATGAAGCCAAACAGTTCAGAAAGGCGTATTACAGAGTAAAACATTGTCCTGCCCTACTTTTCCTACTTCAGACTTTCCTAAAGCAGCCATTCTTAAGACTTTCATGTTTTTTCTTGGTGATATGTTGCTGCCTGTGTATAAATAACAAATTTCTATTACTTGGCTTTTGCATTTTAGACCTTATCTATTAATCTTCTATACAAAATATTAGAATTTATTTTATTTATACCACACAGCCTTCCATTCATCACCCCCTATTCTTTCTAATATACACTTCCAATATAAGTGAATTTCAAATTTTGGTTAATGCAGAATTTGGTGCTGATCGTAATATGTATTTTCTTCCTGTCTGAGGCACAAAATATATTATCATTATATGGCCTTTCTTCCACAGCTTTTTCTGCTTTTACATGAATCATCAGTTACTCTTTTATTCATATGCCTTATTTTCTATGTACCAATTTGTCAGGACCTAAAAACCGGTGCTACTCTCGTCCACTTTTTCTTTTTTGGACGTCCCTCTGGAACCCTCAGTTTCCCTGCCCCACCCAGACCCTCCTCTCCCCGGGCTGTTCCAGGATCACTCTGGGACTTCGGGAGCTGTCTCTGCGTCCTGCCCGCACTGGCTCCAGTCTCCAGTTCCCTCGCCCTCCACTGCATGGATCTGCATACTTGGAGTCTTAGCAGAGCGTGTGCTCCGTGTACCTTCTGTAGAAGGCACGCGTGTGGGTAACAGGCTGAGATCACGAAGTTCTGAAAATGTGTTTACCTTTCCTTTCCAATTGATCACTAGTGGAATTCTATAGAATTCCAGACGGGGAAGCCTTGCACTCTGCCCCTCCCTGCTCATGCTCGTTCTTGATCCACAGGGTCATTCTGGGTCACCTCCTCCACTGCAGGAATGTTTTAGAATATTTTCCTTATTCCCAGTGTTCAGAAATTTTATAAAATGTACAAATGTGCTGTGGCTTAAGGAGGGTTTATTTATTTATGTATTCGGGTGGATGTTTTGTTTGTTTGCTTGTTTGTTTTTTAATTTTTTTTTTTTTGTACAGTACTTTGAGTTGCTGTTTTATGCTTTTTAAAAAAATCATTCATTATGCCAAGTGATAAATGGAAGCTTCAAATTTGGAATATGGTATAATCTTGCAGTTTCTTTAATTTTCTTATTTCTTTTCTTCCATTTTTATGTTCTGCCCTTTACTATCCAGATGGTGAAACTCATGGATGGTTCCTCTGATTTTCTCATCCTTTTTTATCTCATTTTCCATCTCTGTGTCTTTTGATTGGCCATTTGAAAGAGTTCCTCAATTGTGATTTTCTATCCTGTATGTTTTCTAAATTTACCCATGCTATACATACAAACATGCATATGCATATGTATATATAAGCATACACATATTTATTAACCATGTATAATTTACACATAAACATAATTAAATATTATATATATTAATTTACCAGAACTTTTTGCTTTTATTCTTCCAGCACCTGGTTGTTATTTCAGGATGCAGTGTCTCCTTTGGGTCACCTTCTACCCTCTGCTCTGTCCCTGTTCACTCTCTCATTTCTGTGGACGCTGGCCTCTGTCCTTCCTCTATTGTCTGGTGCTTCTTGGCTCTCGGTTAGTACCTAAGGGACTGGAAAGGTCTTCCCAGCTCTGGGTGGAGGGTGGAGCCTGCTGACCGTGGACTTGCTGTGGACGACAGAGGATAGATGAGTGTTTCACTAGGAACATCTGAATGTCAGCATCTGTGTCTTCTCTTCTATTTCAATCTGTTTTCTCAGAGAAGAATCTCCAGTATCTTCCAGGGGAGAGATTCTGGCTTTGGGGAGCCAGAAGCGGGGTATCCATGGTTAGGGACACAAACTTCCCCTTGTCCCCAGTCTGGGCACAGTGCCTCCCTTCTGACCTCCTGCTGCCTCTAGCACCGTGGCCAGGCCCAAACCTCGGAGAGCCGCTCCCCTGCACTGCCCGGGTGGGAGGGCGGCCCCTCACCCTTCCCCTCTGCCTTTACAATCTCCAGGGCTTTATTGCCTTCATCTTCCATCTTTGTCAACTCTCACATCCGTCCATCCATGGACTGCTGTGTTCTCAGAGCATGTTGTGTGCTAATTCAAGTTAGTGTACGTTTAATGTATTCAAATTATTTGTTGAGAAAAGGAAGAAAGAAAAGAATAATGGAACAGGGACAAAAAGGCCTGCTATGTTCATTAAATTAAAATCCTCCAACCACAGGCTATGTTATGTGAAGTAATGGAAACTGAGTGTTGTTTGTTTATTTGTTTAGTCCATGAGCAGTTTATCGAGGTTGAGTATCCCAGGATATAAGATCTCCCCTTGTTAGTAAAGACTTTGGGGAAACTCTACAAATGCATCCATGGCTCTGAACTTTACTGTCTGACCCCAGGTGGGCTTACGCAAGATGGAACTGTCCTTTTGGTTTGTCCCCCAAGGTTCTCTTTGACCCCCAGGTGATGGCAGATGGGGCCATGTGAGCCCCATTGCATGGTTCCACTGTGGCCTCCCCGACTGGGGCGGGTGCTGGACGGACATGCAGCTGGCGATATTAACTGTGAGGCCTGGCAGCAGGGGACAATGTGGGCTGTGTGTGCTGTGCCATGACTCGTCTTACAGAGTGTGTGCAGACATGACCTTCCACCCAGGTATTAACTCCCATGCTGGGAGAACATGGCTGCTGCTAAATTATGTCAAGTGTTCGATTCCAGTAACACATTATGAGGGATTTAAACCCTGTCCTAAAATGTGTGCCAAAGCAGCATCTTGTCTCTGCCATAAAGTTTCATTTCAATACTACTTTAAATGAAACCGAAAGAAAGAAACACAGGATCCCATCAATACCACACACAAATGATGACACTAAATAAACACGTGTGTGCACAAATCAGAATATTCACATCCGAAAAAGGAATACATATATTTAGCTTTTTAATTAAATAAGACTTGACCTATACGTATAAACTCTATATGTGGCATTTTTGAGGGAGTGCAGACTGCTAGCTTTGCGGCATGCTATTCCTGATTATCTAGAGTTTATTTATAAAGACTTTATGTTTAAAGTAACTTTTACACTTCTTACTTGCAAAATAAATTTGAACTGTATAGTGAAAAGCACTGTTTTCCTATGTGCAAAATATCATGCATTTTCTGCATAATCATAATGCAGTTTCCATGCTTTTTTAAAACTATTTTTTTTTTCCTGGGAAGTCTTCATTTGCTTAATTTTTTTTTTTTTTTTTTTTTTGGAAGAGGGGAGAGGGTTCAGGGAAGTCTAGTGCATGCTCAATGCATTTTCTAAAATGAGCCCCTCTTCGCTAACCAAATCTCACAAAGTAAAGTGTTTAAAAATTGAAACTTGAAGGAATCCTTTTGGTATATTAAAAAGGATTATAAATTTGGCTCTAAGAATTTGCCAAGGAAACTTGCACATACATCTGTGCCTAACAATGTTTTACTTAATACTTTTGATTTCCTGAAGCCCTCTTTAACCTACTTGAATACACGTCAAGACATAAAATATTGGGTGATTCATAAACTGATCTCTTTCTAGTTTCAGAGACACTGCTAGCACCACGACATCAAAGAAATAGGGCAGTGGCAGATCCAAGCAGAGACCTCACTCCGTCCACCCAGCCACCAGGGAAACTGCCCACAAATAAGGAATTATGTGAACATCTGAAGGTAGTCACCCGGTCTCTCCCTTCCGTCCAAATCAAGGGAGCTTCAGTTATGTTTGAAATGTCTTGACAACTTGATCATAGAGATGCAAACCTTTCTAACATCAGGAAGGAAAACATCTGCCAACCTAAAAGAAAGAACATAATACGACTTGAAATGAGGCTTTTCAGTCCGACAATTTATGTACACTCCTGAATCTCCCCTGGCCACTTGTTCAACCCATGATGCGGTGTTTAATTTAAGTCACAGCTGAACATACAACGTGAAGACAACTGAGAGTCCCACTAGAAACCCTCCCGTGTTCCTGGGCGATGATGTCCTAGGTCGTTTGTGAATATGAGTGTCTGGTGCACATTCCGCACAGAACAGGGGAGGGAACCCTGTGGGAAGCCAGAAGCTGAGGGATACAGTAAATGAGCATCTCTCATCCCACGGAGGACTCCTCTCAGCAACACATAGCAACGCATTTCCCGGAGTCGGGGCTGTGTGCAGTTGGGAAGTTTGGTAGTCCAAGAAATGTTTTAGTTTCATGAAAGGACAAATTGAATAAAATTCTCTGTTTCTCTCTCCCTTTCTGCTGGAATGGAACACTTGAGCCATCTGCCTTCCCCAGTGACAACATGCTGTTTATTCAAATGAGGCTCCTCTGCACAAAGGTGGCTTCAGCGGCTGGTGCAGCTTGTTTCCCGGCGGGAGCCCCCACCTGACTGAAGCCTCTAAACTCTGCACCAGTGGAAGGAGAGCGCTGGTGTGCAGAACACAAAAGCCATACAGTGTGGTCTAATGTATGCGTCTTTCCCGCAGAATCCTAATGGTGCTGCACTGAGGGGAATTTACACGAACCTTATAGGAATTAAAAAGAGACATTTATTTCATTCAGGGAATGCAGTGACTTCCACTGCTTGTGCAGCTCGGAGAGCTCTGCTTTGAAAGGGCCTTTTATTGTGCAGGAAGAAAGCGAAGCTGCAGCGCCCAGGGGACATTTGGGAGGCCAGCTCCCGTGCCTAGCAACTCCTGGCCATGCTGGCTTTCCCAGTGCCCTCAGCCGGGCCTTTCCGTCCGTCCTTAATTGATTGGGTTAATATAAACCCCAGCACCGCCGGCGTTTGTGTGGCCCCATAATAAGGCTGTTGTGGGCTCCTCTCTGCTCCTGTGAACCCCATTTGGGAATGTGTCACTCCGCTCAGTTCAAAAGTGTGAGCAACTGAAAGGACGCACAATCACTTCATTAATGATTTGTCAACAGAAGATCCAGGCCGCTGCCACCTGCGTGGGCTTGTGGTGGGAGGGGCGGCCAAGGCTGCGCCCAGACCTCAGCGGATCCACGCTGCTGCAGGGCGAATAGCTGCCCCGAGGACACGGGGACACCATCCCAAACGGTCACATGTCGAGGAAGCAGTGTCTTTTCATTTTTGAGAGAGGGCATTTCAAACGAGACAT
This sequence comes from Varecia variegata, assembly GCA_028533085.1. Classification (NCBI taxonomy): domain Eukaryota; kingdom Metazoa; phylum Chordata; class Mammalia; order Primates; family Lemuridae; genus Varecia; species Varecia variegata. Next base: position 174,145,963 of record CM052439.1, read on the forward strand.
GAGATTAGGATTTTTGAGAAATGAGCATAAAAGCCAACCTTATAATCATTCCATCCAGCAGAGGTGGGAATTTAAAAGGCAGATGACAGAATGCGGATAAAAGGGCTGTGTGCAGAGGGGACGGTGTGCCGGACAGTCCCCGTCATAGCAGACACGTTGATGAGAGGGAGCTGCCAGGACCTCGGCCTCACGCTGGAACATTGCCCTTGTCCCCGACCTCCTTGTCCCTGCCCAGAGTTCACACACAGCCAGACACCGAGGGTGCTTCTCACTCACTTGCTGTTTCGTAGGCCATAAGCCCCCGGGACAGGCACTGCAGACATAGACACTGCTCAGTCAAGTCTCTCGCCTGCAGGGGACACAGCTCAGTTGTGTGTCGGAGGGTCAGCCCTCTACGAAGCTGGGTGATCTGGGTGGTCCGGGTTTAAGGGCTTGAATGTTAAACTGGAAAAAACGTCTTAGTTCAATAGTCACTTCGGGAAGTGACTTTACTTCCTTGGTATCGTGTCTCCGCCTGCTATGCTGAGGGCAGCAGCCGTCCCCAGCACAGGGCTCTGAGCAGGCTGTGAGGAGGCCGCTGCTTGGTCCCGGCAGTAGCCACGCTGGGCAAATGGCAAGTCAGGTGCTAGCCGTGTTGTTGCTAGCACGAGGAAAGATCAGACCCAGACCCTGGGAACAGTCTAGAAACAGCTGTTCCTTCTGAGTTGAGATCTGCTCTTGACTCAGTTGGCCTGGGAGCAAAGCACAACCCACAGGAAGGTCCCCCAATCTGCTCCTGGCCTCGCTGCGCCCCTGTCCTGAAGGACTTGTGGGTTTTCCATGAGAGACCACGACCTTGGGTCCGTGGCTCTTTCCCTTATCCCTCCAGTGATTATCTTCAAATGAATCTGCAGTAAAATGTGTCTCCCGGCTTGTCCCCGCTATACAGAAGTCGGGAGGCATGGATGCAAACTCGCTGTCCTTGTCCTATGTGCTCTGTGTTCTGATTATTACATGCAGCAAACACGAATGTGGCTCTGTGCTGCCTTCCTGCCACCTCCCCTCTCTCATCCTCAGCTCCCCGGACATCACGGTGCAGCCTGACCTTTCTCAGAAATGCAAGGTCCTATGCCGTGTACTGCACACTCAGAGGGAGCCTGGAAGCATAGGTGGTGTCCTCAAGTTTTGGGGATAAATTCAGTCCATTTTAAAGTGTCTAGGAATAGAATGTGATGCTGTATGCTTTAAACAATTGCTATGGAGTTTTGCTTAATGAGTTTACTTGCTTGAGTCTCCGTGGTTACGTTACACAGCGAGGCAGTCAGGCTCTGCCACACGCAATCCTCTTGTTGAGGCATTGCGCCTTTTAAGTGTTTTAATGTCGTGTGTGTGTGTCTGTGAGAGAGAGAGATGGGCTTGGGCTTAAGGGATGGCGCATTATTTTCCGAGATGGTTATGAGATCCTTGTTCTTCTAAGGGCTTCCATCTCTAGAACACCAAAGGAGGACAGAGACTCTTTGGGCGAATGAAATAGGAACATGGAAGGCAAACACAGTCGCTGGTGAGAAGTGCATTTAGTGTGTTCTTGAAGCTTTTGCTAGTTCTGTTAGGTTTCTACCTAAGCTCAGAGACCCGTCTGCACACACACACACCTATATAACTAACCCAGGACCAGTGGCAGGTTGTCCTTGTGCCAAGAAAGATGATGAAATGCATTTTCCCCTCAAATTTTACAAGTGTCTGGGTTCTTAAACCCTATAATTTGGGTGGGGGGAGGTCCTGTTGCCGCTTTCTCTCTCTCTGTCTGTGAAGGGAAAGACTCAGCTCTGGGGTCACTGAAATCTGGTCTCAGAGTGGGGCAGACCCAGGTGTGGAGGCAACATTAAATGTGTAGCATGTCTCCCATGCACGTGATCAGATGTTGTTCCATGAATAGTCTGACATCTGATACGCGAATACAGCACCGGATGCAAAAGCCCATTTCTGTGGGCTGTGTTCTCAAAGACATTTTTGCTCTAAACTTCTGGTTCTTCACCATGTTCCTGGCAGAATATTAACTCTGCACCGACCTTTCCACCCTCATTTCTTTGCCTGGAGGCAAAGTGTCTCTGTGGAAAGAGCCACAGATTCCAACTGAGAGCTGCTGTCTCCGCCGGCCTCCTCCACGATGCCCCGTGGTGTGGGCACAGGGGTTCCTTTACATCCAGTGTCTTTCTTAGGACGACGCCCTTCCCGCTCCCCTGTGGTCCAGCCAGGCCCTCAGCGGTGCTGCCCCTTCCCCACCCCACTGCAGTGGAGCAGTGGGCCACGAGACCCATCTTGGTGTTACACGGCTGCGTCGCTCTGGCATGAAGATTGAGCCAAGCGTGTCGCATGAGACCGGGTAGGGGCAGGCTGAAGCTGTCGCTAGCCCTGGTGGAGGGCGCTCAGAGAGGATGCACAGAATGGTCCATTCGGGGTTATGTATGAGCAGGGCAGACGTGCATTTCTGGATACACTGAAAAAAAAAAAAAAAAACACAATGTATGGTGTAAAATGATGAGACACATACACATAGGTGAAAAATTGAGAAAGATCTGGAAAAAGGAGAGGAGAGAAGCCCAGCCAGGTACCATGCTAGCTCCTAGCAGCAGCCCTGCCTTAGCTTCCATCCCTGGATATGAGCCAAGACTTTTTTTAAATTTTAATGAACTAAGTTATTGGCATTTATGAGACTGGAAGGCCTCGTACAGCTTACTTAATGTCTCTGAGCATGAATTGCCACTTCTGTAATTTTTTGAGAGAATGAACTAGAGGATCTCTAGATTTCTTTTCTAATTTTATAAAATAAACCCATGGAGAGGAAAATTAAAAAAGAAAAAAATGAGATTAAAGAAATCATACCTTAAAATCACCTATCTAAGTGTAGCAAGGACTGAGGGAGAGTGAGATTAAGTATCATGTATTCTGCTCAGTGCACTGTTTGTGGTCACATTTGTTAAATGCCTCTTTCTGAGCAAATAATCCACAGCCACGGTACTTTATTTGCATATTACTTTTGGCAATTACCAGAGTCTGTCTTACACTATAGCCATTTATGAAAGTATCTAACTTTCTGTTTGGGTAATTTCTTCCCAGACAGGAACCAGATCTTACCCCCTTGGTGTCACCTGGCACTTAGCCTTGAGCAAACCTTCCCTGGATCATGCTGGCGTGTGCTGGGGACACGGACACAACACAGGCTCCTGACTGTGGGCAGCTGCTTCTCCTGCACCCTTTGCTAATTCCAACTGCAGAACTGATCTCAGTTTGGATGCTATTACATAAGAAGGCAGCTACTAATCAAGGACTCCCAAAACATCTAACATTAGGACATTTTCTCCTCTATGATTCCTCCTGTCAAGGCAGCTCATGAATTGTTTTAACTGAGTGTGCCATTTCCTTTCTAAGTCTGTGTTTGTTACCGTGGATATTTCAGGTTTATATTAAATAGCTCGGAAATATTGCAGGTCCTCACCATATGCACAAAGAGTTTTGAAGCTCATCTCACACATGAGGCCTGGAATTCCTGTGGGTCCCCATTTAAATTTCATCACAAGAATTGTCTTCTAAGTTAGGCCTTTAATGATTTGCAAATAGTAGTGGTGGCCCTAATTTTAATTCATGTTTTAAATCAAGCCTTACGTTATACTCAATTATATCTTAAGAACTTATTTGCCAGAAGTATTTAGAGCTGGAGGGCTTTCTCTTCTTGCGTATAAAGGATTTGATGTCTATAGTACTTAATAAAGTGGGTAGCAATTATTAATATAGTAATACTTTATTAGTTTAACTGAAACTAGAGATATAAATGTTTCAGAGTTTAGACTTATAACATTAAAGCCAAATTAAAATAAGTCCAAGAAAAAGTCTGTGAACTTCATTTAGTCGAATTCTACATTTTTAAAGCAGAATAAGTGATTATTGTTACTCCTGGTGGTTAAAAATAAAAGACGTGTACTTAAATTTGAATTTCTGGAATTATTAGTCTTTCATTAAATCAAAAAGCCAAAGCCAGCAGAAGTTGTTTTGAGTACAAAACGGGGCTTTGTACCAGTGCCACGGGCCTCCACTCGGGCCGTGCCCTGCCCCCATGCCCGCGCCTGCCAACGCGCCCAGCTCCCCAGCGCACGGGCAGAAACCGTAATTGCAGAATTTCAAATTATAGTGAAAGGAAATTGCACGCTCACCCTTCCCTACGTGTAGGCAATTAGCAAACCTTATAAATTTTAGCTGGAAGTGAAGGGCTGCAGGTCTTTGAAAAACAAAACAGCTCTTGGCTGCCTGGAGTGTGACTGTGCAGGATGTCCCTTGTTCGGGTCGGCCCTGGTGACAATTGTCACAGGGGAGGGAAAAAGAATCACAACTCTCTTTCCGTTTGCTTATTGCTTTCTTCTTTGGAGCCTAGGCTGGCACACCTTAGACAAGAGCAACAAGAATTCCTGAAAAGATCAACAAATATATAAATAAGCCCAATGTTAAATATCTCCATTTCTTAACATCTTCCAAGAGGTGAATTAAAATTCTCTGTGGGGGGATTATTCCCTAATACGCTATTTGAGGTAAATGGAAAATTACGGATATTTCCATCCAAAACGGGCACTGAGGGGTTGTTTCTGGTGGTTATACGAAATCTGCACCGGGTCCCCTACCCGCCAGGCTGACTTAGGGGCCCTTTAAACTCGCAGAGACGTTAAAAGGCATACCTGCAGAGGTGAAGAGGTGACTGCATTGTTCTCCCAGTTGTTTCTTAGTTTTCTGCAGGGCAATTTTTTTGGCAGATAGTATTTATTCCTATTTTTTATGCTCTAACCTTGCTTGTCTGTGTGAGATGTCTCCTCTCTGTTTGAGAAAAGGGCTGCCATGCAGGAGAGCTCAACACTATTCCTTGGAGCATCTTATAAACGGAGCCTTACCATGCATTAAACACTGGGAGAGGGAAAGATAGTGTGGGGTAACCAAAGTAAGATTCTAATAAATAAATATATTTTGACAAGTTAAAATGTCTATATTATAAATAGTTTTTGAAATTTGTCAGCTTATCTTTAATAAGCATGTATTTTTTTTTTTTTACATTCAAGAAAACAGCGAGAAGTGTGCATACATGTGGGGTGTGTGTGTGTTTGCAGGATTAGAGTGTTTGGTTTAGCAGGGCTGGGAAGTGCTCAGGCGCAGGTCGCCTGCACCTGCCTCCTCCCATGGTCTAACCAAGGGACAGGCATGTTGGTGGCAGGAGCTGGGTCACAGGAACCATAGACGTGGCTTGGAGGGGTGAGCAGCGTCTTTGTCAGTGTGAGCTGCAGCCTTTCGTCCCCTAGCGGAGGCTGTTCAGAGGGGACAAGAGGAGCCTGAGCTCTCAGGGAGCCTGTCACAGAGGGGCTCACACCCGACAGAGTGAAGCTGCACTTGGGGGACCCTCTCGGAGTCCCCAGAAGTGCCCCTCGGGGGTGCTGTATGGTGCCGATCTCTTAGGTGGTACTGACAACAGACCCTGCCCAACCTGGCTGAGCGGCTTGGGGTCTACAAAATACCTGCTACCAGCCTGCCTGCCAAAGGCAGGTAGTGAGCCCCACTCTGCACAGTGGCCACCTGGGCCTGGGGTGGTCAGGGCTGGAGGATGGTTTCCTGGGGCACAGTGGCCTGGACAGCCCCCATGAACCTGGGGACCCTCTAAGCCCATCTCCCTCCTCGTATCTCTGTTCCTCTAGTTGGTCTCCTTTCTCATGCTTCATTCACTTGCATCTTCCTGTGGGAGGTGTTGCTTCAGGGTACTGTTACTCGTCTGTTGTTTTGCAAATCAGCTGAACTTCTTAGGAGAAGGCAGCAAGTGCGTTAGCTCTGTGTCAGGTGCACCCGGGATGAACTCTGTCCAGGTGCACAGGTCGCCCAGCTGTCCCAGCCGGAACCACCCAGCAGCGCCTCCTTATCCAGTGGGCTTCTCCTTCCCGAGTCCACGGCCCTCAGGTTCCTGTGGACCCTGCCTGGTGAAATGGATCTCCCACACGTGCTTGCTGTGGATCATACCTGGGCACCGATCTTGCAGGAAGATCGTGCAAGGAAGGTCATATGGGTGGGTTTTCCTTCCTGAACAAAACAAAGCAAAGCACCAGGCCAGCCTCAGAGGCATGTGGGGAGACCCAACATTGGGCTTGGCGGAACCACGGAAACGAGGCCCGGTGGCTACTTCTGCTTTGAAATCCAAAGTCATCTCTCATGAAAATTTATGATAAATTTTCCAGCAGTGCAGATGAGCACCCTTAAAATCCCTTCCAGACAGACTAATAAAACAGAAGCTCATTCAAAAAGAAAAAAAAAAAAAAAAAAAAGCTTTCTGCTTCCATGAAATATGATCCACCATTAAAACTGTTGAGATTCTGAGAAAAAGATGAAGGAAAGAGGCTAATAAATTCTGGGGGAAGACCTAGGTATCAGAAATGTTGAAGCTGAATAACACAGACAGCTGAACACGCGGGTACAAGAAAGCCCACAGGAAGGAGGGGGGGTGTGCGCATCAGGCTGGCACGAGTTTTCTTTTCCTTTTCATCAACATTTAAAAAAAAACATTGGTTTGCAGAATGGCGAAAGTTAAAATGGCAAGTGTGACGGACACAGAGCCCCCCGGACTCTCAGAGAGCTGTGAACACGAGAGGTGCGGCAGCCACCTGGGAAACGCCGGAGCCCTGTGGAAAGGAGCAGACGGAGAGGTCGGGACAAGCAGCAAACTCCAACGATGCCTGTTGCTTCTGAAACACGTTTGTAGATTCTCCGACACCCCTCCTTTTCAGATCTGTAGGTTAATTTCTAACCCCTCGAGTGTGGACCAGACTTAGTGATCCACTTCTATAATAGTAAGTGGAACACAGAAGTCATGGGCTGTGGTCTGAATGTGTGTGTCCCCGCCCCACATTCATATGTTGAAATCCTGACCCCCAAGGTGGTGGTATTAAGCGGTGGGGCTTTGGGGAGGTGATGAGAAGGCCCCAGAAACCTCTCAGCCCTTCGACAGTGTGAGGACACAGCAAGAGGGCACCGTTGTGAGCCAGGAAATGGGCCCTCACCAGACGCCCACTCTCCCGACACCTTGACCTTGGACTTTCCAGTCTCAAGAACTGTGAGAAGTAAGTTTCTCTTGTTTACAAGCCACCCAGTCTGTGCGACTTTGTTATGACAGCCCAAATGGAATAAGACAGCGTGTCACTACTGAAATTAAGTCTTAAAAATCTGCACTTTCCATCTTGGCATGCTCTCTCCCTCTCTCTCCCTCTCTCTCCCTCCCTCTCCCTCCCTCTCTCTCTCTCCCCCTCTCTCTCTTTCTCTGTCTCTCGTCCTTTTGTCTGGAGAAGTCCGTCACCTGCCATGATGGTAACCAGACCATGTGGTGAGGACCTGACGTCTGTGGCCACGTGCCAGTGAGCCCCTGAGTGCCAACACTGCGCCTGCCCTGGGGAAGGGCCCCTCAGTGGAACCCTCGGATAAGGCTGCAGTCTCAGCTGTCAGCTGATGAGTTTGACTGTGACCTCATGGGACACTTTGAGTCTGGAGCTTCCAGGTGCGTCTCTCCCCGATTCCTGACCCGCAGTAACTGTGGAAGAGTCGATGCTCGTTCTCTTGAGCTGTGAGCTCTGGGGCATTTTGTTACACAGCAATGGCTAACCCACACAACGCCCTGCGGAGGTGTGTGCATACGTACACTTAGAGACCCGCACAGGAATTCTCATGGCAGCCTCATTAGTGTCGTCCCAAATGGCAGATTGTCCAGTGTTCTTGAACCATGGAATGAATGAATAAGCTGTGGTGGATCCATCCACAAGACACCATACAGCAGTAAAAATGCACACACTACAACTGGCACGTCTTTGTGAAGGAATCACAAAATACAACACTGAGTGAGAGAAATACAGATAAAGCGGCAAAAACCACCATTTCGTTTCTATAAATCTCAACAATAAGAAAAATTTCTGTTTTCCTAGAAGTTGAGAAAGAGGCAGGTTAACAACTCCAGACCTAACTTGCCTAATTTGTCATATAAGTAGGTGACATTTAATGTAGCCTAACGCAGAGATCACCACACTTCTGTGAAAGGCTAGACAGCAACAACCTCGGCCTTTGGGGCGTGGGGTCCCTGTCACAGCCCCTCAGCTCCTGGAGCTGGTACACAAAGAATTCCCAAATGAATGGGCCTGGGTGTGTCCCCATCAAGCTTTATCCACAAACCAGGCTGCAGGTCATACTTGGCCTGAGGGACACAGTTTGCTAGTCCCTCTCGGGTTTGGGGAGGGAGAAGGAAGGAGGGGCAAGGGCAATATACGTAACCTAAACTTTTGTACCCCCACAATATGCTGAAATAAAAAATAAATAAATAAAATAAAATAAAATGTAATAATTGTAAGAATTATGACTCTTTTAAAGGGAGATATTATTTTAAGAATCTCAGATCTATTCTGAAATAAAAATAATATTCATGGCTTTATTTTTAATATTTATTAGAATGGAAAAAGAGAGAGAGAAATTAAACTTCCAAAACTCTAGTCAAGCACTCCAATTCAGATTCCTATCTGGCTCCCTGGTGTCAGGGTTTCTAGAATCCTCTGCTGATTACACTGGCCAAGACAGCTCAGGCATGGTTGAGCTACAGTGTGATATTTTTATTGCTGGATTGGAGTAACAACTTCAACATTAGTTTCTCATTCCAGAGTCACTAGATAATAGAACCACAATAACCACAATGAAACTATAAATGTCTTCTTTTCATCTTGAAACAGAACTGAAACTTCTAAAATGGAGTCAATAGTACCTTAGAACATTCATGTTTTGGAGCAACTGTGATAGACACCCACACACATATATATATATATATAGAGAGAGAGAGATATTTTATGGATTCATAAAATATATATAATTTTTAAAAATGCAATGCAAAATACAGCACACAAAACAAATTTAAAAAAAAAAATAAAATATTCTTTCTTTCTTAGCAAAACAAAACAAAACAAAACCTATAAGGAAAATGCACTGTTTTTAAGGGCACAAGTCCCCCTTCAGGCACACTACTGGGGGAGCTGTGGGGAGGTTGAGCTGCCTGGAAAAGCCCCCCTGGGCTGCTGGACCTGGTGTCCGGGTGGTGGAAGAGCTTCAGGCCATAATAGGCCTTAAGCATTCCCCAACATCAGATGAAAGGAGCCATCACTTGTCACCAATACACTCCAATGTCCTTTACCTGAGGTCGAAAAGAATGGCTGTGAATGGCTGTGGCCGTATTTGGAAGAACACATCAAGAGAAGGACTTTCATTGCCACACACCCGATGGCAGGAGAGGTACACAGACCACTTCCTTCTAAACAGGACAGGTTGTTGATGTTTATCAAAGCAATCAGGTCACTCACAATTCAATAATCTAAGAGACCAACTGCTGTAAGCTAACTTTGCAATAATTTTATCATCTCAATTTGAAGACATGCTTTTCCCCTCTGCTCACAATATGACATTTTTTTATTTGAAATGCATTTTAAAATCCATGTCCAAAAAAATGGCCAAACTTTACAGAAATAAAGACTTGTCTGGCATTAGGCAGTGGACAAAGGAGTAGGCTTTGGTGGCTACCTGCCCAGGTGCAGATTTCACTGTCCCTAGCTGTCTCCCCTGGCAAGGTATCTGTGCTGGGTAGAACGCCCATATGGAGGGTAACTTAATTTTGATTCCATTGTCACTGAGTGACTTCAAAAAGTCACAGTACCGTGGAAGACTGAGCCACGTGAGTTTCTGCGTGCACAGAAGACTGCCCATGGAGCAAGAGAAGGCAGAAGAAATTGCAAATCTCTTAGGTTAAACCACAGAATGTTCCCAGCTAGAAAGTGCTGTGTCTTTTTAGTATGCTGTAGCAGACTGCCAATCAGAAACCAAACATGTATCTGTCTAAAGTTCTCAGCTGACTTTGAAGAGAAACTCACCCTCTAGGTGAGTGATTCAATTATTAGAATTATTGGGGCGGGCAGAGGTGAATACAAAACACGGACAAAAGTCTGGTATTCTTGGACACATCCCCACATCACTCGGTCAGGTAGTCAGGCCGGTGAGTGCGGGAATAAAACCCAGCTTGATCCTGTGTTGTTTTGAATATCTGCCAGTGGTCAAAAGTGATTCAGAATCCTCATTAGGCTCTGAGAGCAAATTATCTTCTGTGCCCACTGGGGCTTTGGTATTGCTGACTAATACGCGTCAGTATACAAACAGACGTGTGTGCAACCCCAGGTGATCTGTAGTTACACTTTACGATTGCACCCACCAGCCTGGCCCCCCAACCCATGGCCTCTGGAGACCAGGACCTTGCTACCCATCTGCTCCAGAGGAAAGATGATAAATTCTAGTTCAGAGACTCCCTGCATCAAGCTCGGCCAATTGTATTTTAATATCTCTCAAAAAACAGCGTCAGGCAGCAGCAGAAGGAAGGAGGTTGGAACTGGGGGACGTTAATCGTGGTGCCGTAGAGAAGGGCAGGCAGGGCCTTCTGGAAGCTGGGTCCTCCCTTCCTCTGTGTTCCTCCATTTAATTGCAGGCCGGGCAGAGCTGAAGGGACTGCATGAGTCACTCTGTTCCCTGCGCTGCAGGGAGATTCAGCTGATCCACTCTGCCTGGCGCCTGGCCTCAGCAGCCATTGCGAGGACATGTGACTTACTGTTGTCCCCAAAAGACAGGAGTTTCTCCATGTAATCATGTCCCCAGTGATCGAGACGGCCCTTCCCCCAGCACCAAGAGGACAAGTGAGCAGAGCACAGCCCCTCCTTCTTGTGCACAAGAATCACACACATGAGGTTCTACTGCAGAGTTCTAGTGATCTCAGAAAGAAATTACAATACAGAAGAAAGAAAGTTTCGCGTGTTGAATCACTCAGCCTTTCCTTGGTCTGCAGGAGAGAAGCACGGACTGTCGTAGGCCTGCCGGCCCTGGGGTGTCCCCCGGCCTCAGGTCAGAGCAGGCTCCAGCCGGTGGGTAGCGTGCTTTTCTCCACGGAAACTTCCAGGTGGAGGAGAGAGGGCCCCGTCCTCAGGAGGAAAAGCCCACACACGGGTCTCCAGTTGGAGTCCAATCTTCCCCCAGGTGGAGGTGGAGCCCCAAGCTGTGTTATCCTTAGTCTATTGAGAAATGCATCTCTTGAAGGCAGACAGTTACTTAGTAGAGACCCAGCTAACTCTCGCCTACTTAAAATGTATATTGGGGAAAGAAAATCATCACTGTTATCAGAACTCTGACCTTCCTCTCTGCAATGTCGGAAAGGCCGGTTCAGGCTCTGCAGTGCTATTCTAATTTAGAGTCTTCCCTTCTCTGGGGAGTGAGGCTGCCAGTCCCTGCTACATCACCAGCTGTCGTCAGTGAAATACGCGTGTGTATGTGCATGTGTACATTTAGTACATTCT
>CM052439.1:174157870-174172949 GCA_028533085.1 Varecia variegata
GACAGAGGAAAGGAGGAAAGGGGGTTCTGGTGAGAGATGGGGGTAAGCACACGATGGCAGAAGTGGTTAATCATGATATCGCCGTTGTGTGTGTGACAGCTCAACTCACCAAAGCGGTGTTAGCGCCCACGAAGCCAAGGGTGCAGCTGACCTGACTCTGCTTTGTTCAGGCGGAGACCCCAGCTGATGGGAGAAAAGAGAGAGCAAGAAAACAATAAGTTAACACAATCAAATGCATTTTAAAAAGGAGTGAAAGAAAACAAAAAAGGAAGGAAGGAAGAAGGAGGGAAGGAAGGAAGGAATTGGCAATAGAACATTGAGAACAAAACGCAATGGCCATTTGGACACCTTCTTGGCAAGTGGCCTTGGGCCACATCAGGGTGAAGCGCTGGAGGAGGGGCCAGTGGGTGGGGAGCACATCACACTGGAGGTGAGGCCACCCTTGTTTCCGGAGCGACTTCTGGAGCAGTGGAGCCCTTTTCTTGGGTTGCTTCCTTTCCTGCTGTGCACAGTTTGTCTTTGCCTCCTCGCCATTTCATGTTTGTATCAACACAAGTGAAGCAGCAGAGGTTAGAGCAGAGCTTAGCTACTGCCGCCACCAGCAGCATCTAGTAAAACTGGTTCCTCCAGGCAGGTCAAGGTGAAGCATGTGCACAGGTGATTTATGGGGGTCCCGGGGTAAATGCTGTACCTGGGGGACCCAATCGTCTGGGTCCGAATGGACTCTGTCGACTTGGACACAGGTGCTCAAAGGTTGCATTTATAGTGCACGTATGTACATCCTGCTTGTGAGTTTGACTTTGCATAAACCACCCAGTGTGTGGGGGAAGGCCATATGTCACACTTATTAAAAAATTGCTCAAGCATCATCTATCAATACTGAACATTGAATTTGATGATGGCATTTAGCCCAGGAGAGAGACCAGCTGTTGTCTGTGAACACAGGGAACATTTTTAACTGACGGTCGTCAACCTCGTAGACACGGCCTCGACACTGAGGCAATGCTTTGTTTCCCAACTCATCTCTGCAGTCTGCAGGGAGTGCTGTACCCAGGCAGCCCTGGCCTGGTGCCCTGGGCGTCCCCTCCCCCGGCCCAAGCTTTGCTCCTGTCTGGTGTTACAAGAAGCCTCTGAACCTGATGCATCGTCAATTTCAAAGGGGCTGGACAGTGTGCGCCCCGGGGACAGGGAGTCAATGTAAACTTAGGTTGGGCTCGAGCTTCCATACCTTTTCATCTTGGCGCTGCCCTGTGTAGCAAACGCACCTGCCCTGTGTGTTTGCCACAGAAGGAGGGAGGCCAGGGGACCTACTGCCTGGGTCTCAGGCCCTCGAAGGTCACTGAGGGTGGGAGGCATAATTTCAGCAGTCATTTGCCTCCTGTGTGACAAAAGTCACCTCACTTTCAAGGCTATTAGTGTATTCATAATATTGAAAGGCTAGTTGCTGTGATCTCCTTAAAACTTGGGAACTTTCAAACTCAGCATGATTTATTGACATCTTTAGTTTTTTCATTCTCATAATGGGACTACTTCCAAGGAAGACACCATTTTCTCCTCCTCCTCCTCCTCCTCCTCCTCCTCCTCCTCCTCCTCCCTCCTCCCCTTCTTCTCATGGCAGCGGCTTTCCTTGCAACTGGCTTTGCTGCCTCACAGAGAGGAGCTGGCAGTGTCTCTGTGTGCCAGGGCTCCCACCTGGGTAGGAGGCCCAGGGGAGTCAGGGAGAAAACAATACAAACTGCCATCTCCCCATTTAGCAAAGACAAAAAGTGTGTCCTAGAGGGGCAACATCAAAAGGCATTGGATTACAAATCAGGCTAATGATCTGATAAGAGGATCCCTGAATCCGCAGTCAGCATTGTGCACTCACCCCGGGGCCGCCACCAGGGCCTCTCCTTACCTTATTTGACTTAAGCCCAAGGGCTGTTGAAACCTGCTCTTCCCAAGGTTCCTCTGGGAAGGAGGCACTGGTTATTCTACTTGTTCAAAGACTATTCCCGAAAAACTTACTACTTTAGTTTTTCCTTTTCTACAAAGAAGAAGGAGGAGAAGGAGAAAGAAAGAAATAAAAAGAAAGCAAGCAAGCAAAGGAAATAAAGGAATAAAGGGACATAAAAGGAGGCCAGGCTAAGTTAAAGGGATTAATCACCTTCTCAGTGTAAAGAGAGACTGGTGAGAAGAAAGTTGGAATTCGGTCTTTATCCCTTTGGAGTGGCTGAGCTGGAGCTTTTCAGATGCACATTTCCCTGTAATGACTTAATCACCTAATTAGCTGACTGGCAGCCCTGGGTAAGTGCCCTGGGCTCCTCTAATTCCACTTACCTTTAAGTGATTAACTGAGGATCCCTGGGAGAAGAGCAGCCCCTTGGACTTTAAGATTCCAGAGATAAAAACGCAGGAGAAAGAAAAACCAAAACAAACCCATTCAGCAGGAAATGTGAAGTGACTTTTCTTTCAAATCCTCTCTTTGAAACCCGATGCTGGCGAGGGCACAGGCACACCCACGGTGGCCTGATTGTCTCCCGCCCTTTGCCTGCATTCTTATTTCTTTGATAGCTCGCTGCTATTTTGAAAGACTTTATAATTGCTTTCCTTACTCTACCCCCAATAAAACTCTTCTCACAAGTGTTATAAAAAGCAAGATTTTGTAGGATAAGAGATTAGAAGTAGCAAATAGATCATTCCACCTGCGAATTCTTTAGGGTAGGAGGGTAGAGGAGGGAGATTTCTCCTGTAAAAGGTGGACTTCAGAGAACATGCAGGGTGAAGGCTCAGACTGCAGCAGTGACAGGCAGGATGTCAGCCCCCCACAATGTCGGAGGAGAAAGAGTGACTGGAGGGCCGACGCCTTCCACCTTAGGTGTCCTGAGTCCCAGCATTTCCGGGCAGAGAGGGGCCCTCCCACTCAATGTCTCCCAGCAAGAGCGTCCTGACCCCCTGGGCAGTCAGCACCTGGTGCAGAGCCTGTTTTGGGGCTGAACTGTGCCAGGGAACGGAGGAGGTGAGGGCCACACAGATCTAGCTTCCTCCTCCAGCTCCTGAGGTCGTGGGCGTTGCCCCAGTGATGCCAAGGAGAATTCTGTCTGTCAGAGAATAAGCACTTTTTTTTTTCTTGCTCACTTGAAGCAAGCTGAGAGCCTCAGAATCCCCAGACTATGTAAGAATTGCCATGGGGCCACCTTCTCTACTGCTGTCCCCACCCTGCATTCAAAGGAGACTTTCTGAAGAAAAGTGGCCACTGCCTCTGTCACAGAGTTATTCCAAGAAAGTCCCAGTGCAGGGTGCAGAGAGGCCCCCAAAGGCCACATTGTTCCCCCGCCCAACACCCGCTTCCAGCTACAAGAGGGAGAAGCAGGTCAACTGGGGGTCCAGGTGCAGGGGCTAGCGCCCGGAATGCCTGAGCTCCAAACTCCCCGACAGTAAGGTACGAACGACAGCGCAGGAGGGAGGCTGGAGGTGGCCCAGAAACAGGAGTGACTCTGGCTGAGAACGAATGGTGAACCTCAGAGAAACGACCTCTACGCCTGAAACCGAGGTCAGGCTCTTCCTGTGCTTTGCAGGGTTCTGAGCAGACACTTCAGTGACTCCAGGACCAAGACACTCAGGGCACAAGACACTGGTCAAGAGAGCCCTGCAGGAACACAGCCTTTCCTCCAGGGACCCCAGCGGGAGGGTAAACTAAGAGTGTTCATCCCACTTTAGAAATGTCACTGACTCCTGCACCCAACTGAGCTTTGAAAAGAAAGCTGAAACCACCAAGTTCCAAGCAAAATAATTTGGATCAAACCAATCCTTTAAGAAAATGGAATAATCTTTCTCTTTTCCAAAAGGCCAATGGGCACCAATAATACAAACAGGGACTCCATGGACGTGTTCTTGGTGCATATACAAATACGTTACTCATAAGACGGAGAACCTGAGATACTTGAATAAATTCTCTTTGGTATTTAAAATACCAGACAAGGGAAGAACTCATCTGAGAGAAAAATTATGGCAAAAGTATAACTCTTTTCATTCATTTTTGTTGCAGAAAAGTTCTAGCCTGCAAAGTACACAGCTATGGAAAAGTAGGTGTTGTCCATTTCATCTTTCTCGGGGAAGCATGGGAAGTCACTTATTTTTTAGCGCGCACACACACACACATACACATGCAAAAAGATCACAACTTTTTACATTTCTGAAATTATTTTGGTCCCAGGAGACAGAGGTAAAACCATGGCATAACTTAGCAAAGCTTGACATCACTCAAATTGCTTTATTGACCCCTTTCTTGACCTTCTCCCTTCAAGAATAGAAAAATCTCATGTGCAAAAGAATTGCAAATAATTCACGTAGATACTCCACCCTCAGGTGTTAGGACATAACTCCCCCCTGGAGTGTGGACCATCCATAGTGGTTTCCTTCCAAAGGGTCCCTGTGAACAGGGGCTGGGCGTGGGGCCGAGTCCCCCCACAGTGCGGACCCTGACCCTGTGGAACACGACCTGGCCAGGTGGCCGAGGTCAGCAGCAGTGGTGACCAGTCACGCTGATGGACAGGGTGGGTTCTAATGGGATTCCATGAAAACAGACCACCTCTGTCCTCTTCCTCCCAGGAACCCGTGATCCCAGTCAAACCACCAAGTTTAGCGAAAACAAGTTTGAGAAATGTCACAGGCCAGACGGACCTAACAACTGCGTGTGGGAATACCAGAAACTCCAGTATTCTTGCAACTTTTGTGTCAATCTAAAACTATGTTTTACACTGTTAACTGCTAGAAAGGTTGACCGGATGGTTCCAGTGTGCCTGTGCAGGTGTGTCCGCAGCATCACGCGTGGGGCTGTGTGCGAGATCTTCCGCTCAGCCCTCCGCAGCACGTCTCATATGCAGCTGTCCCCTCGCCAGCTCTGACTCCGTCAGTCCAATGTCCATCTGAACACACCCCAGCCAGGCCCAGCATGCCAACCCTGTCAAGGTCAACGGCAAAGGTCATCGAGTTGCCAGGACTAAGGAAGGATGCCTCTCTGCCTCTCCCCTTCTCTCTCCTCCTCCTTCTCTCCTGGGCACTGGAGACCGTCGGGCATTTCCTTCTGCAGGAAGCATTTGACGCATCTGACTTCTGAGAGGCCACACTCTCCTGACACCCCTCCTGCCTTCCTGTCCACGCAGTCTCGAGTTTCTCTGCTGGTTCTGTCCCTTCTCCATCCAATCCCCATCCCTAATGCATCGTTTCTGAAATGGAGCCATCACACACGTCTGGACTGTGCCAGCTTCCACCAGGATTCTGCCAGGCCCTAACTCGTGTCTCCTCCCTCCACCACCAAAGCTGGTTGTTCACTTAGCAGCTGAGAGATACTCCACTTATGAAATGAGATTGCATCGTCCCCCCGGAAGAACCTTCTAATGGCTTCCTGCTGCTCCTAGACAAAAATGTGGAGTCCCCAGATAAAGGCCTCAGGAGCCTGTGAACCGTCTCCAAAGCCAGGACCTCGCAGTGGACTCACCACTCCAGGGTCCCCAGCTGCTCTTCTTATCCACAAACGCCGAGCCCTCAACCCTGTGCAAACACCCTCCTTGCGTCTCTCCCCCCACGGTGGGGCTGTGTCATCCCGTGCTCAGTTCACACGTCACCCCTGCTCCGATGCTTCCTGGACCCCTCCCGCACAAGTGACTCTCCCGCTAGTCTCTGTCTCACCAGCCGTTCCCTCCTCTGCCTGCTTCTCTGACAACCTGAGTTCCAGGAAGGAAGTCGTGTCTGTCCTGTTTCCAGATGGGTATCAGCGTCAGCAGGATTTTGGATACATAAAGCCTTTTATAAATCATCCTGAAATGAATCAGTAAGTGAATGAATCCTTCTCTCCACTCTGATATCCCTAAGGTGCGCACAATCTTTCCTTTTCCATCACAGTCTAGCGCCTCAGAAGAACCGCCAGTCCCCATCGCCTCTGTCTGTGCCTCTTCCACTCGCTCCTTCGTTCCGGACAATGACGGGAGCAGTGCCGGGACTCTTCCTGCAGGGCCGGTGGGGATCCCCTAGCTGCAGGGCCCCACAGCCGCGCCTGCCCCCTCTCGCCACGGATGCCCAGTGTCACCCTGCAGACAGTTCTTCCTTCGGCCAGCCCATCTTCACTTCTGTGACCTCTACTTGTTGACCCTTTTAAACTAAATAAAAACACTCCAAGTATCTTTGTGTCCTCCTGTCCATGGCTTTCCCTTCCACCTCTGTGTGCTCTCATAAACCTCAAAAGCGCTACAAAGATAACTCCAACTCTCTCTCACATTCCAACCTTAAAATTTTAACCGTGTGCCTGGAAATCTATTCCCAGATAACAAGCCTGTACCTCGCACTCAAGCATATCCCAATCCCAAGCCAATGGGGCAACTTTCCCACGAGGGCTCGTCCTGATTCTGCCGCTCACCTGGCAGAGCTTGGAAGCCCGACACCACCCTTGACGGGCCCCCTCCCACGCTCGGTCACGGCCCAGCCCGGACACGCTGCCCTGTGTCTGACCTGCACCTCTCACACCCACACCAGCTCCACGGCTCAGGATCCTTCCTTGGGCCACTGTGATGATCGAGGCCAACCTACTCTCGTTCATTTCCAATGGCCTCCCTGACGCTGAGCTGGAGAAATATCTCTTTCCTGTTCCATAAACTTCCCAATCCCTTCACATCTCCTGCACTGTGAAATGCACACTCCTGGACAACCCAGAGACTAAGTGGCCCTTGGCTGTCACTTGCTCTCCCAGGACCCTGCCCACTCACCTCTCCACTGGGGTACACTGAGTCCTGGCTGTCCACACACATGCCCCCCTGTTCCAGTGCAGGAGGCCTGCTCACCTCCCAGCTGTGGGGGTCCTCCGCCCCTTCCAGGAGGAGCCTGCAGCTGTGTGCACTTCCTCCACGAAGCCTCTCTTGTCTCCAGAACAAAGGGTCCCTCAGCCCCTACAACCCCAGTAATGTCCTGTGTGCCTCTCACAGACCTCTGTCCCCTTTCTGTGGAACATTATACTGTCCCTGTTTTGTCTGCTCTATTAGGTTGCAATGGTCTTAAAATCAGGAGGACTCTCTCCCTCGTTGTTGGCACATGAGGCCCTTGGGGCAGGTGTCCAGTTCAGTGCACAGGTGCTAACAGGTGTCAAGTGAGCACGGGAACCACCTCCTGTTGCTATCCAATATCTGACGGCAAAATGGACACACAAATCCACTTGTGTGTGTGTGTGTGTGTGTGCGTGTGTGTGTGTTGCTTGGCATACCCCAATGGAGCAATAAAATGTCATCTGAGCTGATGATGAGTAGGTGGAAGAAGATACTGTTTTCCTGTAACTTGCTAATTTTTAGAAATTGAACACATATTGCATTTATGAAGCAAAAGAAATTTTGAGATGAGGTGAACATCGGTGACTCCACATGCTGTTGAAGTCACCTTAACACCAATCAAGGGCTAAAATGAGCACACCCAGGGCTTGCCACGTGGTCCAACCTGGGAGATAAGTCGTCAACCATCAACCTGACTAAATCACATGGCACCAGATGGAATTTATCTGCAGATGTGGGAATAATGTCATCTCTTTTGTCCAAGTGTGGAGAAATCACTGTGTCCTTAGAGTTCCATTAGCATTTGTGAGGACAGATCCATCTTGCGTTCTATGCCGCATCGCAGACTGGCTTAGACTCCAGTGTGCAGCTGAGTGTGTCGCAGGACGAAAATATACCGAGCGGATTAAGTTAACATATGGTGGTTCTTGGGGAAGGAGGAGAATCTCAGATTTAAATGAAATCTCTGTACTTACAGCTCAAAGGAAACGCCTCTCAAAGTTCTTCTCATTTCCTCAAGACTCGGAGAAGGTCTGGCGAGACCAGGGAAGCTAAATGAAGTTTTTCTTTCTGTGAGGTGCCGGGGTGACACCCCTGGAGCCCGCTCCGCTTTGTTCCCTATTGAAGGTCCGCGGAGCGGGAATGCCACACTTGTTTGGAGGGCCTCATATCCGCTGTGAAACAAGGGGCACATCTATTGTGCTTGTCACCAGTGGCTCCATTAGAAACCTTCCATGCTTTTCCAGAGCCACATGGTGCGTGGTGTCATCCCATTTTCTCCGTGACCGCAGGGAAGGGAGAGCAGCAGGTAGTGAAATGTGAGAAGTCGGAGGCCTGGCTGGGGAGCCCTTTCTGCTCAGCCGGCTTTCCCGGGGCAGCCGCCCAGCCGTGGCAGTGGGAGGACCCGGAGGGTTACACAAAGGCCGATGCACCTCGGAGCACACACAGCGTTGTCAGGATCCAGCAAGCCAGCCATGTCCCCTCTGCTTGAAAAGTGCTGGCGGGTGGGGCCCTCTGCCGCAGGACACGCTTTGTGCTGGGCTCCATTGTCGGGGCAGACCAGGCGCCCTAAGTGTACAAGGGAGAGGGCAGGAAGGGGCCCTGGGCAGACCGGAGGGAGGGAGGGCCAAGAAATGCCGCTTGAACAAGTGAGTTGTTCCAGATAAGGAGTTGACTCTGTGCTTTGCATACACCTTTGTGATGACACTTCATACCACCTGTGCGCTTTGGTGTCAGCTCTACATCTTAAGGTGAAAATAGTCTGTAAACTGGGCTGACGGTGTTAAAAACACCGGCTGCGGTATTTAGACCTCCACAATGACCGTGCAGAAATAAAGCACACACCCGACTTCAAGGATTATGAAAAACTGGGGGAACTGGACCTGTCCCGTGAGGAGCCCACAGTGTGGCTGATGAGACGGGGGTTTCCAGAACAGCAGAAGGAGTCTTCAGGTTTCAACAAACAGTTTGCGAACGGCCCGTCACCTGTTTTGTTGGGTTATGTTGGGTTTTAATATAAATAACTATGTTTGACATTTCAATTTAGTTCTCACAGACTTCAATACATTTTTATACTGTACTTTTCTGCAGATAATTTACTTCCTAGTGTTTCTTTATAATAAGAACTATGATGGGAAAAAATGTTCTCATTTATGTGTAAATTTTAACAGTGTAATTTGCATAATCATATCCCACCCCCATGCTGTCGTTTTTAAGTTGGCATTTTAAATTGTATAAGTGACCAACTATATCTCCTTTAAAAAAACCATTAAATTAGAACGTGATGTGACTTAGTCATTTTTGTTTTCAAATCAAATGCCTACAGAAATAGTTCAAAACCATGAAAAAGACATGGAGTCTCAGAGTAATGAATTGACTAAGTTTGGAAATATTGGTATTTAAAATATAACAGCAAAGCTTTACACGGATTTAGCTTTACCATCATGGGCTCATGCTCTACCTTACTCTGCATAAGGAAAGGTCTGTAACTAGGCAGCAGGTAAGCTGGGCTTCCATGATGCCAGATGCCACTTTCCAAGGAACAACAGTTTTAAGGAAGCTTCGTGGCCCACTCTTCTCTATGCTCTAAATGTGTCCTCAAACCTTTGCTTAGCGGAGCCGCACTACAAGGCCCTGGGTCCCTGGGCTCCTCGCCTTGTGCACTCCGGGGCCACTGCACTCACCTGGGCACCTGCCTGCAGCCTGCCCGTGTCTGCACGACTGTCCTTCTAGGCGGTATGGTTCTTCAGGTAGACATGGAGATCTTGTGCCCCAGGGCCCAGCTCACCAAGCCTCCCGAGTGTTTATGGACAAACTCGATCATGGCTTTACCATTTCTCATGCAACTGTAGCAGGATATCCTCATTATGAACCCTGAGAAGAGCCAGGAGGAGTAAAAACAGGAGAATTATTTGAGATTGTCAGCTTCAGAGATGGTATTGTAAGCCTAGACCGTTATTGACCTGCATTATTGACCATCCTCCGTGATTAACTTTTAATTTAGTTCAATAGAGAAATTAGAGGTAATTCATTTAGCATAATTTGTTCAAAGCTGGCTTTGTTTGCTTTTGCTGCCACTTCTTACTGGGGTGGAGGGTTCAAAGCTGTGGCTCCGATAGGCAGGACCCACGTGGCCGTAGGGTCTGGTTTCCCTGCCCCCCTGACACCTGTCCACAGGCACAGCTGTGAGTGGAACCCGGAGCTCCCAAGTAGTGACTATTTTAAAAAGACAAACAGACCTGCTTTCTGATATTGTTAATACAAGATGTCAGTTGGGAGCTCGATTTTAAGGGTTGAATACAATTACTTGTTCCTGTTTGACTTGACATATCACAGCTGGGAGCTGAATTTGGTGGAGAAAACCAAATTTCGAGTAGTCCTGCCTGACATGAAGCCAGAACAGTTTGTTTATGAAATCTGTTTGAAATGTGCAGTTCTTGTTTTCACTTGTTGTGCACTGGAAGCCGGAGTTCACATGGCGTAGCTCAGAAAACCAGAAGACACAGAAAGTGGAGCAGAAGGCAGATATTGTGAATTCTCCAAAGGAATTCTGAATATTTATAATCTCTCCAACCCTTTTGCAAAACTGCCAGAAAATGATGTGATTTCATGCTCTCGCATGAAAACATGAAGCCTATAGGTTGCAAATCCATAGGTTTATATTTAGAATGGCAGCCAAAAATGATACCTTTAATAATGCCACAATTGTTTTTCCCATTTCCAAAAAAAAATGATGTGTTTTCTAATGGAGGAACATTTCCAAGAGCTGGCTTGGTGCAGATTTGTGAGGAAAGTTCCCACCACATGCTATGTAGGACACTGCCTTTTTTTTTTTTTTTTTTTGAGGCAGGAGTGAATTCAGTTGTCCTCAGTATAAAATAATAAAATCACAACTGTGCCTACGGTGGTTAGGGATACACAAAGCTTTTATTCTGCACCTCTTGCAGTGGAATATTTTTTAAAGCGGGTTTGCTGTCTCGCTACCTATTTGAGATTGAAGCTGAAAATCTTATGAAACCCGCTGTAGTCTGAGGGCAGTCGCAGCAGCGCGGGGCGATTGTCAGGCTGGACGGGCTCCAATCACCTGCCACGCAATGAAAGGGGGGTAGCTGGGGATGCTTCAGACCCGCACGTGTTTCTGATCTGAGCTCGTCTCCTAAGCAGCCGTGAGAGCAGAAACAAGAGGATCACTGGTGAGGATTGAAAGGAGTTCAGGCCACCTGGGTGATGTTGAGGAACATGAAGTCAACAGCTGGAATCAAAACCAAGAAGGGGAGGGTTCTTGGAACTTTCAGCGAAGTTCAGTATTTAGTGTCTATGCCAATATGTCTGTGTTCTCTTGCTTGGAACATTGCAAAACAAATGGGCAAAAGAACAAGAGACCAGATCTCCCTCGGTCTGAAGACACATTGTGAGAAACGTGGAAACCAGCAATGGCGGGCAGGTGTCTGCACCGAGAACAGAGGTGAACTTGTCCAGCACACCCAGGGCTGTGGCTGCCCTTGGCGAGCCCCCGCTTGCTCTCCCGCACCTGCACGTTCTCAGTGCAGGGATTAGCACGGCTCCACAGGTGCCCTGAAGGGCTGTGAATAGCACACAGTAGGGAGCTCAGCCGGGCTGGCATTGACAGGCAGCACATGGGACAGCTGCAGTGAAAGGCAAGGCAGTCAGGTCTGGTTTTATACGCCCAGTTAAGAAAGACAAACACAAGAAGCTCAGATATTGACTCAACTTACCCATACTACCAAAGGACTGATGTAGAGGAAATGAGATACTTAAAAATTAGGAATAATTTATGATTATAAAATCCAAAACCACACACTTCCTTGTTACTAATCCACACACTAACAGAGATCTTAGCAGTTAATTACAATGTAGACATCTGATATATTCACTTTTTCTTTCAATAAGTTTATTGCTTTATAATGGAGTTAGATATGCCATGAAAAAGCAATACAGTTTGTGAATGTAATAAATAATTAAGGGAAAATAAATGTGACCTAACAACAAAGTTTTATATATTTTTAAATGCTCTTCGAATGATGTTCTCCATCAATTGTATGACAAAATTCAAACTTGAAATATATATATTTTTTAAGGTTCCACTTGACTGAGGATATTTGGAAGAAAATTTACTAAAAATGTTCATTGGTGGAATAAGAAAGAAAGAGTTTTATTTAAAGCCAGCAAAAGGAAATGCCTTATCTTCCCTCCTCCGCAAAGTCCCTCCCCAAACAGTTTAAATGTAACTGAATTCCCTCTAGTGGATACAAACGACCTAAAAAAATCAAATGTCATTTAAAAAAGAATAAAGTAATGCCTAAATGTTGAAGAATTCACAGTGGCAGTATCATAATGCACCAAGGAGGTCACGTGCTTGAATGTCACTGTCACGGGTGAGACTCAGGGAGAGACCCGCCCGCCCCTTCCCTCTCCTGCCTGCAGCCCTGCGCTCTGAGTCACTTCCTCAATGCAATTGGTGCTCTTGAGCCTGCTGGGCAGATGACAGCACACCCCCGAATTTGTCACCCAAATATTAATTTGAAGGAAGTGTCCTTCTTGTCTCTGTCCATATATTCTCAGAAAGGGCCACAGGTGGTTTAAAAACCCACAGCCTTTCTTTGGCCCACAGGCGGGTGTCTGCTGTCGCTGGCTAAGGCAGGTTTCCATGGCCCGTGCTTACCCCACCTCTGCCAGGGTGTTCAGGGCAGGGGCTCCCAGGCCGTGGCCCTTGGTGACTTGAGGGTGTGTGGGGTAACAGGCCAACGTTGTTTCTACTTGCACAGTGGGGACAGCTGGGGCTGCCTCCCGAGCACATTGGTGCCCAAGGCCTCCTTCCAAGGAAGACCAAGGACCCTGCAGGTGCACAGGCAAGGCCCTCCCACCTCATTCCCAGGGCCAGGCGGGCAAGGGCTCCTGCCTGCAGGATGAGCCGAGGCCCCCACCGTTGGTCATTGCTGAGAAAGTGAAAAGCAGCACAAGCTTTAGTGGGTATTTCTTTTTTTTCTTTTCTTTTTTTTTTTTTTTTTTTTGAGACAGAGTCTCGCTCTGTTGCCCGGGCTAGAGTGAGTGCCGTGGCGTCAGCCTAGCTTACAGCAACTTCAAACTCCTGGGCTTAAGGGATCCTCCTGCCTCAGCCTCCCGAGTAGCTGGGACTACAGGCATGTGCCACCATGCCCGGCTAATTTTTTCTATATACATATATTTTTAGTTGGCCAGATAATGTCTTTCTATTTTCAGTAGAGACGGGGTCTCGCTCTTGCTCAGGCTGGTCTCGAACTCCTGACCTCGAGCAATCCACCTGCCTTGGCCTCCCAGAGTGCTAGGATTACAGGCGTGAGCCACCACGCCCGGCCGGTGGATATTTCTCATGTGTCTATTGAATCCTGGAACCGATGAAGGCTGCGGCTAACTCTGGTCCAGGTCGAGCTGGTATTTACACATATTTCGATTTATTTACACAATTTCTTGTCTCTGTTTTAATCTGCATCTTCATCTTCTTGTCTGTCATTCTGACTACCTACTATCCATCCTCTCAAAGCCATTCTTTTCCTTTTGGGATAGATCCTTGCACCTCAAATTTTTCAAGGTTACTACCCGTGTTGCTCAATGGTTCAAATGATGTTTAGAGTCCATAATTTCTAAAATAGGGTTCAGAAACTATTGATAAGCTGGAGTCTTTTGAATTCTACATCAGTACTAAAATAATTCTAATTTAAAATTATGCACGATGACATTAGAATTCAGAAATAATGCAGGTCTCTATGGTGGGAATGTTTAGGATGCTTCAGCTGATAACCTGTGGTAGATTTACTTTCATTAGATCCTGTGATGTAAATTTAATTAAAAGGAAAAATGGGGCCTGTCCTCCAGCCTGTTTGTATGTTTGTTTGTTTCTATAAGTGGAGCAAGACAGGAAATCTAGAAATATTGATTCTAGCCAAGTTGCTTTACTTTGCAAGAGGTATGCACTTGGTGTCTGTCTGATGATAATTAATGTGAATGGTTATTTTCAGTTACCATACTACTCTCCAGTGTGTATGCATCTCTCCTGTTTCTTACCTTTTGTTATTACTGTCTTTCCTCTTCTCTCTTCTCCCATCTGAACTCGTCACTGAAGTCAACCAACACAAACATCTTAAAGTGTTCATTAGAGTTATTTGTCATTACCCAGATGCATTTGGAGAAAACTAAAATAAATATGGAATTTCTCATTTGAAGGTTGAGCAGTTGTTTTCTGGAGGAAAAGTCATTCTTCAAACCTGGACTGAGCGGCGCCTGGGTACCTGACCAGCCCCAGGCCCGGCCTGTGGTGCCTGTTGCTGGTGGCAACCGCACAGCATCCCAGCAAGACTGCGTGTGTCCCATTGGTTCCCGCGGCCTGTCCTCCTGAATCCATGACCTGCAGTCGCCAGGCTACTTTGGAATCACAGTTCAGAAGTTTTGAACTGATTGCAGGAAATCTAAGGACATTCATCAAACTATCCCCGTCCATGTTGTCGTCAACATTGGGGTGTCCAACTAGCAATGAAAGCGACCTTGGGTGTGGGACACACAGCACGAGGGGGTACCATCCCATTTGATTTTACATCACTTTCCCTGATGTGTCTGGAAATTGGAGAAATGATCTTTTTTATTTTACTTTTCAAAAATTTTGAAATGAATTCTTATGACTGAATGCCTGTATCTGAACACCTAGACCGTATTCACCCTCCCTCTGGTCTGGCGGGCCCCTTGCCTTTGGAGAGTTGAACGTCAAGAATAAAGAAATGATGTGTGCATTTCCCTTTTTCTTTTTAACTGAACTGGAGAAGATTAGCATGCGAAATCGTTTTCTTTATAACACCAAATGCCAGCTCAGACCCATGCGACCCTCAGGCGGGAGATCGGGTGTGAGCTCAGCTGTCCCTCTGGCCAAGAGGTGGCAGAGCCACCCCTCGGTCCCACTCTGGGAGGGCACAGAGGGCTGGCCCTCCCCACAGAGAATGGTAAAGCAATTCTATTTTATCCCCAAACACAAACTAATAGTAAAACTCATCATCTGTCCTTGGAAAACTTGTTCTTTTCCTAGGGAAGCTTCTTAAAATAATAATAAAAAAAAGAATCATCTATATTCAGAAATGCAAGTTGTCATCAGAATGCAACTTTTCTTCTGGAGGGACAAATAATCAACATATGCCTGGAGCCACATTTACCACCTTATTATTTTTAACCAGATTAACTCACAGATGCCAGTAAACTCCGACCTTGAGGTGGAGAAGCCCGTTGTCCCCTCGTCCATCTGGGTG